>AP025071.1:30901477-30956845 GCA_036186865.1 Eustoma russellianum | reverse complement strand
AAGCTTTAAGTGGAAAAACAAATTACACCATTAAGGGCAATGGAACAAGTCCCCCACTTATAATTTGCAGCGACAGCAATATAGGTTTGAAACAATAGTTTTTCCTTTTTCTTTTTCTTCCTCATTTTCTATCATGTGCACTCCTCAATAAAGTTCTATCTTTTTACATTTTTACACTGCTCCGCCATGCAAAACAAATAAGTAATGCACAAAACAATAATACTATTTCTGGAAACTGAGTTTCCTATCTTAAAGAGCTCGCAACGAGGATTACAAATAAAAAAGATAACTTATTCTACCAAATTTATTGAATCAAAAATTGAAAATCAAATGGTTTCAAAAATCAAAAGTCAAAAATCATAAATATAATTACGTCTCAAAGAGACGCCAATGGTTCAAAAAAAAAAAAAAAGACGCCAATGGTTCCCAATGCAAACCTTAAATTTACCTGCTTTAGTAGATCACGACATTTTTCTTCATTGGTGTTGATATAGCCGGTACACGGATAATTAACAGTAAGCCAAGTCAAAATGCCACTGCAAAGACACTTCTCACTACATCCAATGGAAAACCAGTCAATGAATTAATAGATGGTGCATAAGCACATAAACACGAAAGTGATAAACGATGACCAACCTATCAACAGTCAAATCAGGATGCTGGATGGTCGACAATATGAATTCATAAGGAATATCCACAAACGAGTCACAGGAGAGAGCCCACATCTAGCGGAAGAAAATATAAATAACTTTCAAGTAATTCACAATGATTGTGCTATTGATAAACAAAAGGCACAAGAAATCAAAATGTTAAAGACTTACAAAGTTCCTTGCCAGGTAGCAGATACATAGTCGCTGAATCAAATCACTTGCTGCACAATAGTTAACTTTCTGTAAGACAAAATGGTTTCAGATTCAAACATAAGTTCAACAATAGATATATTGGCGTGTTTGTCACGACTCAGTCATCGCAACTACCTTACCATGCTCAAGACTGCATCTCCATATGTTTATCAAAGGACCTAATTCTAATTGGGGTGGGTGTAGTCCCTTCCATAAAGTTATTTCTCTAAACCAATGTTGACATTTCAAGAGAAGCAGCTCCACCCCAAAAAATAGAGCAGCCTGGCAAATGGCAATTTGGTTAGTGTGAGAATTTCTAGAAGAAACGCATATATACACTTACGTATTTATACACACGTATGTGTGTGTGTACACAGACTAAAAGACTTGTCACAAGTGAGAGAGCTAGGAGCAGAACATGTGTAGATGCATTAGATGATTAATCTATTTACTTGCCATTTCACATATTGCTAGCATATTCTGTGGAGCAAGCAAAGAATTGGGTTCACATACAAGCTTTGATCACGAACTTTCTGACAAAGGACATGCTCTAGTCTCTTAATTTCTGGAATTCAGGAACTTTTTCCTCTTTGTCCATCTAACTACCAGATGAACGATGATATTCAACTAAGACTGCTACTTCACACAAGTGACTCATCAAGAAGAAGCTTAAACAGTCCCAACCTACACTACACAACGGTCTCCTAATTCTTGGTGTAACTTTACCTCGTGCAAGAGAACAAAATTAGCTGATGTCACGTCCACACCACAACCAAACACGCACCTCAAGGTCTCCACAAACGACTCCAGGTTCCAGTGAATCGTTATCACGTCCAGGCAAGAATCGCTGCAAAAACGGGAATTACAACTGAAGCATCGCAATCACATAACATCCTCTAACAAATAACGAAAAACTAAAGTGAAGTTTAAAAGGATACCTATAGCTGCCACTCAAAAGTCCAGCGAAGTACGAAGAGTATTCAATCAACCTGCAAAAACGACGCAAAAAAGAAAAGCAGAAGACTCAGTTAACTGTTGCGCCGACACTAACTAGAGAGATTGTGCTGATAATAGACGTTTGCCTAATTCGGTCGGCTTTGATTTTGACGGTTGGAAATGTAAGAATTGAAGTCAAGTCCCAGGAATGAATGTCGGCAGTCGATAACATAATTCCTTCACGATTATCATCTCCGCAATTTGAGTCCAAGCAACGGAGAGTCACGGTTTCCTCTTCAGCCTCCATTTCGGCCCCTTCCGCGGCCATGGAAAAACAGGTAAGGTTTTGATTCAAAACGTCATCGCGTTTGACGTATTCAATTAAAACTGTTTCCAAATTCCCCCTTGCAAATTTCGGATAAAAATCTTCTAACTTTTATTACACAAACCCACAAATTCTGCCTTTCTTTTTCTTCAACTTTCTGCATTCCTCCCCACCACTCAAATCGGCGGCTTCTGGCAGCTACCAGCAGTGGAGGTGCTTCGTCTGCAACGGTGGAGAGGGTTCGATCTATAGCTGAGGACAGAACAGAAGCCTGAAGCAGCTCACTTTGCGATTCTCTTTTCGCTGATGTTGCAGAACTTTTGTTCACGAACGCTGCTGAACATTGGTGTGAACTGATCGTAGCTGATTAATCATATTTATCGCAAAAATAATATGAGTGACATTTCTGATTCCTGATTCATTGCACCCGTTTGTCCACGTCGCAGGTTTCTTATGTATGATGTGTTCATGTTATGTTAACCTGATTACAACCTTAATCCAACTATGGACGTAGGAGAAACCGCCTTTTCATCTGGTGGTACGTGGTGGTAGGAGGGGATAATTCGGAATGTTGCAGTGTTGTGGTGGTAGGTGGTGGTAGGGGATGAGATCTACTCACCCTCTTTTTCCTCACCCTCCTTCTCACCGCCACGTGTCCCTTTCTCACCCTCTTATTTAGCCTCACCATCTTTGCTACTGAGGGACGGTGGAAAGAGGAGGTGATGAGATCTCATCACGGCGATTGTAGGGTATACAATGAATGTTGCAGTGCTCTGGGCTTTGTGACGCTTATTTTTGTTTGTTTTTGTTGTTTTGTTGTTGTAACATACCGAAGTATCATCGTACACTTCTTTAGGGGTGTACATGGTCCGGTCCCGGGGTTTTTCCGTATGTTGTCAACCAAACCGTTTGTAACGGTTTTGAAATCCAGGAACCGGAACCGGACCAGAACCGGTCAACAAACTGTTTGACCGGTCCGGTTCGGTTTGGTTTGGTTCCGGTTTTTTCCGGTTTGAAATCTGCACTAAGCAAGGAGCATATAATACCAACAATGAACTAAAACAGAAAAGATAGACAATTAGTTTTCTGGCTCATAAGTTGCAGTCATTCTTGGAGGTGACAAATAGTCAAATACGTTTGAAGAAGAATTAGGAAAAAATAATGTGAAAAAAAGATGTTACCTTGGTCACATTAGGATGTTCAAGTTTGTGCCAAACAGAAACCTCTTGTGCAAAATCTGCCATCAGTGAAGCAATTTCAGGTTCAGCTCGGTGACCTTCTTCCCCCCAGTCAAGAAGTTTTACTACCGGAAAAGGATTCAACATCAATAATGCAAGAAAGAAAAATTATGCAGTTATGCACCCAGCTCTAACATACAGAGAGATTACATAAATTAAAGACAGATATACTGAAGCACGTCAGAAAATAGGTTTTGAAATCTGCACTATGCTTAACGTAACCTAGATCATTCATACGGCATTGTAAGTTCAAAGCACAAAGCTTAACGGGTAACCATATAAGTATACATTCAGAAATATCCTATGGTTCATTTCAAGCTGATTCTGGCTCAGGTTAGCCATATAAGTAACCATATAAGAGAAGATGATGTGCCAAACTAAAGCTACAGCAAAGAAAAAAAAATCGCTATGCAAGATCTAAAAGACCACTGCAGCACCATGTCATCGTACATAGTCTAAGATCCCAGTTCACAAAGAGTTACTGAAAAGTAACCGACAAATCCGAGTTCAGCCATGCCTAAGATGGGTCACACGTCTATACTCTAGATTCAGCATAACATCTACGATGCTCCTCAGACTACTGAAGTTACTACTACTCTCCATAAAATTCATAGCATCTAGGTTTTCGATGGCCTTGACCAAGTTCAACTCTCACAACCTCTTCCACTTAATCCACCTCCCTCCCTTGTTCTTTTGTTTAGCCTAATAGAATACTCCAGCTACACAGGTCCCCAATATTATCTGACACTTCTATCCGACATCCAACTTTCCTTCAAAAACCGGAGATAGAAAAATCCAGCAACGTGCCTATCCTGTTTCCTCACCTGCGGCTGCTTATAAGTGATAGCACTCCCTGTATTCACTATTATAGCAAATCTCTGCGACGGCGTACGGATCCACAGCCTCGTGGTGTAGTACCTGCAAACAAAACTCTTTAGCTAATCTAGATACATCAAAATTCTCATCGCTATCCCTAAACCACACGAATAAACGAAATAAACACCAAAAATCCACAAATCTAAATACATCAAACCTGCATGTAAAAACAAATACAGAGCAAAACAAATCTGTCATCTGGGTAAGAAATTTACCAGATTTGGATGTTTTTCAAAACAATTCTATAAATAGAAGCAGAAGAGAAGCAGCAAGGTGATGCGATGAGCTGATGGTGGTGAGTGATGGAGCGAAGATTGCCTCGAAGGCTCGAAGACGAAGTAGAAGTAGAACTGTAGAAGCCAGAAGGGATAATGGCCTGGGATTGCGTTACGCTGAATGGGGGAACCGGGGAAGGCAGGAAGGAGGAGAAATGGAGAATTAGGGAATTCAGAATTGGGGAATTGCGAATTGGAAACTGGAAAAGGGGGGGAAAGGGAAAGTGGGAACTGGGAAACGACGGACAAGACAAGAGGAGAAGGGGGGGCAGACCGGCAGACCCTAGAAAAGAGTAGAAGTTTCTAGGTTTACACTTTACGGGGGGAGCCTGGGAGGGATAAAAATTAAAAATAATTATAATATATTAATATTTAATATAATAATTAATTCAATAGGTCCGGTCCGGTTTTACGGTTTAACATTTTCTAGACTGGAACCAAACCGGAAAAGACGGTCCGGTTTTTTCCTAACCTGAAAACCGGCTGCTAAACCATGGTTCGGTTTACAACGGTTTGGATCAGCCCGGTTCGGTTTTTTGGTCCGGTTTCCAGAAATTTTGTTCACCCCTACACTTCTTTACTGTGACACAAAAACTGTGTCTTATGTCGCCATCTTATACTTAAAATTGTAATCAATACACGATCATGGTTAACATAACATAAACATATGATACCAGAAAGGCCTACAATGTGGATAAGTGTGCTGGAGATTAGGAATATGTCATTATCTCGGTATAAATATGACTAATTTGCTGCATAATTGCACATCTTTTCATAGTTTTAGTTAGCTTTTTAGAGAGAGAAAGTCATGTTTTCTCTCCATTCTCTCCAGGTATTCTTAATCTCAATTGTAGAACTCTTTCCAATTGCCATAAAATTTATGTTTTTGCATTATTCTCTTCTATGTTGGTCTCGGGTCAATATTTCATTTATTTTTCAATTGATTATATCATTGCATTGGTTTCATTTCTTTCTTTAAATCTCCGACGAATCATTTCGCATAAGATTTCTGGCAATTTTCATTGCACGTATAGAGAACCCACTTCCATGTCACTTTTCCAGATTGGAACGGACGTGCGAATTGAAAATTTCGTCAATTTGGTCAAGATGTAAAAGACATGTTTGGAAAAGGGGAAAAAGAAGGAAAAAATTTGTCCAATACTTACTCATCCTCAATGGATATGACATGTTTGAATCCCTTGTCGTTAAACATGCACGTCTAAGAAAAACCGGAGAGCAAAGATCCACCTCTAGGATTATACTTACACTGGACATAAAAGACAAGGTAATTACTGAATATCATTTCTTCTCTCTGGGCCAGCAGAACTAAATACCATATGAGAACGTTACACCTAATCGTACATGTTAAGCTTGTAAATCACATTACAAGACCTCTTCCTCAAATTTATCAGCCTACAACCTTCTGCTGCGGAAGCCCAGAAAACCTCTTCTCAAATTTATAAGTTTCAAGTAAAACGGAGGATATGAATGCGGCAAGGAGGCGCCATAGAAGCAATCATCTTCTTAGCGCACCGTAATTCCTTGTAACCTGCAGGGTTAGGTGCTTGTCAGATCAGTAATCCAACATGGAAGTTAACACTGATTGCTAACTAGGTTGATTATATGGAAAAGATGAAACAGTTACCAGCCAAGCCACACAAATGAAAGGTACCAAACACTGAGTTGAAAAAATAGAATGCAAAAGCTGCACAGATATCATCCTTCCCGCTTAATTTGCCAACTTAACAATGTTTATCCCACAAATCGTATCTGCTTAGGACTAAATTCTATTGGACATTGGTCATTCAAATCATTTTCAGGTACAACTTGTCTTTAATGTTTACAAGACATCAACATGCTTAATATTTTGCACCGCAGGACTCTGAGATTGTGGCATCAAAACATTTGTTTATCGACTATTACAGTTTTTTCTAGTCATGGCTACATCGCCTATTCTGTTTTTCATCAAGGCCATAGCGCCACAAATATTTTTATCCATCAGTGCCACATGGTCCATTTCCACTCCAGTTCAAACTATTAAGGCAGGGTATTACTTTTCCCTCCTGATTATATATATGGCAACTGAGTAGTCTTCAGTCTTCTATTGAGGCATACTATTACTTTAGCAGAAACAAGGTATTACTTTCCACTCTTGATTATATCTATGACAACTAAGTAGTCTTCAGTCTTCTATTCATAGAAGCTGAAAATATTTCCTCCCCTGATTATACCTCAGGACCAAGGTATTACTTCCATCCTTCAAACAAGCTTCAAGAGGAGGATTTTTGCCTATTTGGAGGTGAAGAGCATCCATTCATATTTCAAGAATACTGGATGCCAGGCGAAAGCATTAGCTGCCTTAGTGGATGTCAAGTCAAAGAATACTCGATGTCAAGAGAGAAGAAGAAACTCTCTAGTGAAAAAGTTGACTTGTCTCATACTATTATTATAGTATGTTGTAAATGAAATGATTGTATTATTTCATCATACTAATGAACACTTCAAAACTACTTTAAAAACTCTTACGCACATGAAGAATGCACCAGGTCAAATACTATATTTTTAAGAAAAGCTCAGACAGAAGCCCACAAGGTTTCCCAAATGACTGAATAGGGAGGAACTCGAAACAAACCACTTGTTGTAGCTAGGAGTGGTGAAGGTGAACTCTGAAGAGTGCATCTGGACATCGAAGACACTTCTTCAGAAAATTGAAGACAAAGAGCAAGTGGCCAATATTTGTTAAATTTTTAGAGACTTTTGCTTTCAAGCTTGGTTATATTAATACCTACCACCAACTTGAGTTGGAGTGTAGAAAAAAAAGAGTAAAATGCAGTACATATGAACAGTGTATTAATATATACACTTATATACATAGTCACTACATAATAGAGACATGTATAATTATAATAGTAGGAAAGTTAGTGGCTAGAAGAAAGCATTTGTTTATTAGTTTGTAATTGAAAACTAGCCATTGATTGCATATCAACCACTTGCATTTCTAGCTTTAAAGGTTGAGGATGAGTCTCTTTAAGAGACTTCCATTGTACATAGAAACACTTAAATTAGAATACTTCATTCCTCTCACATTTCTTCACACTGTTAGCAAAACTTTTAATGAATCAAGGACGAATAATGAGTAAAATAATGAAAATGAAGAAAGACAAGAAGGAAGCTCAAAAAAGAGAAATGTGTCAAAGAACGTCACATACCCGAGTTTGCGGTTTTTTCAACTTCTTTGCCATATCATCATCATCTTCATCTTCATCGTCCCTCCTCATGAGCATCTTGTGCAATGAAGCCGATGTGCTGTCTGCTTTTCTTCCTCTTTTAGCACCTGCAGCAGAACTTGTACCCCTTCCCCTTGGAGCTGATCTCTTCCGCCCTTTTCCTAGGGGAGTTTCCTCGTCATCCTTGACAAGCAGGAAACAACATTATTTCCAGGGAGCCAATAAGCTTGGTGTGATGATACAGATGATTACACGGGAAAAGGTGGATTTTTTTCACTATTATAAGAAAAGAGAGGTGTTGACAAAAAAGCACAGAAATATTCATCTCCTAAGTATATGAACCAGATGTGAAGCGGTAAAATCCAAGCAGCCAAAATACGAGGAATGTACGTTCCTGATGAAAATTGAGAAGGAACACATGCAAAAGTGACCCCAAAAAAAGGCCACAAGTCTTCTACAATTTTGTCAAAAAAGGCACAAAAGAACTAATCAGGTGATCACTTAAAACCAAGCACGAAGCAAAAAAAAATTCATATGCTCAACATATTTATGTCTAACTATCCGATATAGAAAAAACTACCATTAAGGAAGTAGAAACAATCATACCAAAACATTAGCAACGTCATCTGTTACATCTTTTGCACCCTCATCTCCAGAAGAAGAATCCAAAGGTTCGTCATCTTCAGCAATACGGAGCATTGACGCCGTTGCTCCAGCTGAGGCTGGTCTGAAGGGGGAGAAAAAAATGAACGCCAACTCAACACACATCTTTTCCTTTATTTCTTCTTCTACTTTATATTATTATTAATTTTCATCACCATTTTCTTTTTTGTTGGGCATGCCAACAACAGTCAAGCATTTCCTACTACAAGCATTCACATTGTTAATGAGGAACCAAAGAAGCCAGTTTCACAATAAATTAAAAATCTCAAATGGTTAAAATAGACACCCCCCAAAAAAAACAAGGACCTCACTATAGCTGCATTATCCTATCACCATAGACCAGTAAGAAAAATTTAAGTTAACAAGATTTTTACAATTAATCTGATCAAATGTTTGGGTAAATAAGGAATCTACGAAAACACACTGTCATTAGCAAGTAGTTGCCGTCATATCGAACACTCAGCATTTCATCATCACACTGCCACAGAGCTAGCGAACAATCAGCCTTTGCTAACAAATAAAGAGCCCTGGTGTATATTTATGACTGACCTACCATTAAAAAGTTATGTTCTCGTCAAATTGAGGAGAGAACTATATCCTAGAATAAAAGCAGTGCATCCCCATTACTTTTGCGTTTAGTGGTTTAGTAGCCTTTCCCCCTCCTCAAAACCTCAGATTCTGGCCTCCTAATGTATCAAAAGGGAAAAAGAATGTATTCTGAACCACCTCTGTGAATGACGAAATCCCACTGATGCATCAAGAGTCGTTTGTTTCAAGTTGCCAGAAGACCTGCCTCTGCCTCTACCCCCCTTCCTCTGCCTCTTGACGAAGTCTTACCCGCTTCACTGACATCACGAGAGGATCTAAACGATTGTGATGACTCCCTGTGAGATTTTGAAGCCTTTGACCCAGAGAAGGCAGTGCTGTCCTCATCATCACTAAAGGAAACTGTGGTTTCCACTCCTCCGGTCCTATTAGACTCCTACATCAGTTGGTACAAAAGTTCTAATGACCATAAAAAACAAAAAATCAATAGGAACGAGCTCAGACTCTCCAATTGCAGAACACAACAAAGGTGATTTACCTCCAGAAGCTGTCCACTTGAAGTAAACTGTTGCCATCTTTGGTTCGAGAGCCTCGTTCTTTGAGGCGTTCCTGCAAAGCAATGTATTACAATTATCAGATAAGATGCCTTACAACAGCAGACGAGTATACCAGAACTTTCAACAAATACATCCCTGTAATGAACCAGGCAAAGCAGTTAACAGAAGCATAGATTATTTATTCTAGGATCTACGATGTCAGGCAATGGTAACTAAACCTACTGATGCCTGATTTTTATGCCAATGGTGTAAAGCCATGGACATTTGTCCCATAGCTAGAGAGACGAAGACATAAGCAAGCAGAGAAGAGAAGAACGCAAGACCAAAGTTCCCAGTGGTGCTACATCAGAGGGCAAAGTCGCAATCAGGAGACCTTTTCCTTGCTTAACATGCAAACTTGTATTCCACTATTTTTCAAAGTGAAAGAAAGAATTTGAAAAAGGAAGGCAACTATGTCTTTAACCGTAACACCATCTTTTACATTGAAAGACTTCAGCACTCTTGAAATGTGCATGGATTATTACATGGTAAATGAGAAAATCACGAAGAAAATTGGAAAATGTAACCAAACAGCTTTATGTTAGCTTCTTGCCTCTAAGCTTTCCCCAACTTTCAGAATTATATCGCTCTCATCAAGCTTCAGAGATGTCCATCCCTGGCAATTTTGTTCTGCAAATGACATAATTAGAGTGTCTTAGCACCCAAACACAAAAGGGAAAACATTAAGCAAACCATACATGTTTTAGAATAAAGAATATCAGGTACGTTCATACACATCATTTGGACAAACTATTAAGCACTTACACGAGTTTCCTCAAGATTGTATTGTACACATGAATAGAAAGCCATTTTATCATCTTTGTTAACAAAGCTATGTAATGCAACATCCAAGTCATTAACTGGAAGGATCTCCATTTTCTGCATAAAAGCAAGAATGCAACCAATTCAAAACCAGAACCTAGCTATTCCTGACAAGAACCTCCAGTGAGAAAAGAAGTTTATTTAACAAGAAAGAGAAAAGTCCAATAATCAGATCTTGCCAAATTATGCTCAGCAACTAGAGCTTCAATGTTCTGCTGATTCAGTTCTTCTGGGCGAAGCCGTTCAGAATCATCTATTGTACCTGAAAGACATCATCAAATAAATCAAACACAGCATTTTTTAGGGGTGGGGGTTTGGGGGGCGATTCAATAGTATAACAGAAATGACGGGAGTACAGAGAAAAAGAATAGAAAATGTTTGCTCATCTTCCTTACTAAGCTCATTAAGAATGCTGCATCAGAACGGAATAAACTTCAAAGATAATGGAAACACAAATATCAGAGGGCAACATACAAGTTTCGCTCTCACTCTGATTACCATCAGAAATCTGCCAATCACATTGTTTGCGAGCAATAACTTCTTATTTTATACCACAAAAGATTCTTGGGAAAAGGTTCATGACAAGATGCAAGTCACTTTCTTCTAGTCAGATCACAACTCAAATGACAAGACAACTAGCAGTGTAAAACTAACTGCAGTAGCCTGGAAAAGGGGCAAAGAAATAAGTAGCTAAATTTGCCGCTTGTCACCATCTCTCTGCATGGATAATAATCTGGTGGAGGACATGAACTTAATTAATATGAAGCAGATCCCTATGCAAACATGTTAGCCAGATCATTTGAGATAAATAGCTAAGTGCAAACACAAGAAAACTGATATTCTTCTTTCCTATAAGAAAAAGGCGCAGAACTTTTGCCATCCCTTGCTAGTATTAGCTATTATCTTCTATACATCACGTGTGGAAATCAAATAGAAGTGAAGCCTTTTGGCTCTACTTTTTCATCTAGAAAGGATAAAAAAAACTCATTTGGAAAAAGTAACTATAGTACCTCTTACTTTTAGCTCGCATTGCACACTATTTACACCACACAAATTGACCCAAACATTTCAGTTAAAATATCTCTGAACAAAAGTCTCTCATATCCAAAAACTGGTCTTCTATTATTTAGAAGACTAATATCAAGAGTTAGGACAGCAGTGTGAAATAACGAAACACTTTGGGACATTCATAAAAATGGTACGATGTAAGGAAAAAAGCATATTACTTGGGAATAACATGGACAAATAGGAACTAGACTGAGGTACTTAAATTACACCGGAAGCGCTAAATGGAATGAAAGCACGTAAAAATCACGCACTAGCAGAAACATCCCTATAAATGCTCAGATCTCCAAAAGATAACATCAAATGAATTACCTTCAGAGCGACCACCTTTTCTGGAAGCTTTAGAAAATATGAGAATATCCTGGGGATTAGCCACCTGCAAGTATAAGGGTAGAGTAAGGAGCAGAAGCCCAACTAATAATCAATTGAGAAAAGCTACAGGTACCTTTCCAACATATTTCTGCCCGAACCTTTGAGGATTTATCGTCATAAAACCAGAATAGTCAACCTGTTAAGTAAATAAAGGCGATAAGGAAACAAGTCTGAATTGGACTGGGACAAATGAATAACAAGTAACAGAGTGGCAAAAAGAAGATCAAAGGACCAACACACACACACACACACACACACACACACACACACACATATATGTATATATACACACACAAACACACATAAATACACGCACACGCACACATATATATATGGACTTACTTTTACTCGAACCAGTGGAAGCTTGGCCTCTGATTTGTTAGTTGTCTTTTGGCTAGACCTGTCAATTAAATTTCTTACCTACAATATTCAAGTCAATAAAAACAGTGCACTTTCCAATTCCAACAAATTGAAAGCAGCCATCTAATAAGAAACTGACGTACCACTTTATCCAAATGCTCAAGAATCGAGTCTTGATCATTAAGATCAATGTCAGGTTCATCTTTCAATACAACCTGTAGCAGGACAATCAGATAGTTAAACATTAATTTCTTGCCAATTAAGAGTAAAAACAATTACAAAAAGAAAGTGTAAGAAATTATTTAAAAATAAAAAAAAGAAATAAAGAAAGGAATGAAATGAGAACGTACCTCACGATATTCAAAAGGTCGGACTGAAATTAGAGGTATCTTTGTTGGTCGGTATTGGTTGCCCTGGATTCCAGGTGAGTAGGGGTAGTCAGCAAAACCTTTACATAAATTGTTAGAGAGAGAGAGAGAAGAAGAAGAAGAAAAGAGAACAACTGACAACCTTAACCTCCAAAAGGAGTACATGTTTTGTTTTTGATTCACCCTCAATTAATGATGTTGCAACAGAAGAACCCGGCTGAGTAATATGGAAACCCATGCCAGGGACTTCCTGCAGACAGTAAAGGTCACTCAGATATAATTACATTACAAAGGCCAAACACATTTGAAGGTCAAAGGGTCAGTAATTACTTGAGGATCAACGAGGCACTCATGTTCATGTCCCCAGACAATGAAATCAAGGAATTGCGGCAGAAAATGCTCATTTATGGCATTTTTGGGATTTGACTTCACTCTGAAAGCAAAAAGAAAGTAACCATGATCGCTTATTGAAGCTCAGTGCTGCGGCAGACAAACTCTTTGCGTTATATGCTCTAAAAATTAGGGACACTGAATAAGATTTCAATTGCCATATTATATTGATGAGAATAACCTATTTTGGTGAAGCACAAGCATGTTGAACCAGTCTGACACTTGACATCCTTCTTGAGTCTCAGGCCGCATCCACTGTACAGCATGAGGAGTCTACAGTTTGCAAATGAAGCTAAATATCAGTCCTCTCAATATAAATGGAATACTTTAAACAGAGACTGCCAAATTTATACCTGGAACATCCTATTCAGTCGTTCATCTCTTATATTTCCCAGGCCGTAAAGTGCGACAGAAGTTGAACCCTATAAGTCTTCAAATTAGATATCTATCATCAAGAAATGCATGACTACATAGCATGTTGTGAAATAGATCAAGTGACCAACCTTTCTGATAAGGATAGGGTAGAGAGTTATCTCTCCAACTCCAGAACCTCCAAGGACCATTTTTCCAAAATAGTTTACAAGATTGCATGCTGAAAGTATGTCAACAGCAGAAAGGTTGTCCTGTCATATAGAATGACAATATGTGTCCAAAAAGAAGTGTCTAATAAGATGAAAAGATGCATTCAGGTCAAGAATCTGAAAATCCCTTAAACAAATAGGTGCAGGAAGAACAAGTTGAGCTGTTTTCAGCATGTGTGACAGTGACCACTATACAGATCCCATAAAAACAAATGAATTTGAACTTATGATGTAAAAAATTTTAATTATTAAAATGTCAAGCTGCAAATGGCAACCCTAAAAAAAGAAAAAGAACAAAATTATACTAGAAGGTATTGCATGTTTTTTTCTAACTGAATTTGCAAATGTACATACCACTCCAGCAGGATCATCATGATTCCCATGAATGCTGAAAACTGGCAGGCCAACATTAAAATGTGGATCTTCATAATTTACATGACCAAATCTGTTGAATAAACCAATTAGACAGTGAATATGAAGCACGCAAAAAAAAAAAAAAAAAAAAAAATCAGACATGCAGATTGTACAATTTTACAAATAGTAAGCTAAGACCTAAGAATCAAGCAAAGAAGACAGAAACTAGTACATAATATTTCAGAGGCCAGTGCCAAAGCATGATTGAAATGAACATGAATATTCAGGCAAGATAATAGCAAAACTGCAGGAATTTATTCACTAAACACTCTGGTATTGGTTTAAGTCTCTTATCTACATCTAAGTGACAATACCCCCATGAGAACTTCTATGTTCAACTGGCTGAGGATTATAATGCATTAGGAAGTATCTGTAGTGCACAATTAGTAGTGTGTGCAAACAATGTATTGTAAAACCAACTTATTCAACAAGCAGATAGGTGAAAAATTGCGCAAACAAGAGACAGAACTTCTCCAGGTACTTTTCCTCTTGGTTGAGGATTTGTTAAAGAGGGAAAGGAAATGAATTAATATAGTCTGAGAAGGTCATTACGTGTTTGCAAAGTTAACTATCTGATCACTGACGACTTGAAATTGCACAGGTTTGTCATTCAGGCAATAACGGCGAAGAATCTCAATGGCTTTGACAAGAGTTGATCTTGATGGCTTGTTTTCATGAAACAGATCACCACCAAGGAGCAGGAAATCCACCTGGAATGCATAGAAACAATTAGGAGCCATGGTTACCATGGTTACAAGTAGAAAAAAGGTATGCAGAGCACAAGTCAAGAATGACGAATTTGGATAGCTTATTACTTATTTGTCGTTCCTCAAAAACAGTTAAGTAATTTAAATTAGTTCTAACAAGTTTAACACTGTAGATGCTCGCGCACGCTTGTATATGCATGTAGGAGGATTCATCACCAACTAAATAAACAAACAATTTGAAATCTAAATGAGGTGGGCATCTACTAAGAGTAATGAAGTCCAAACCGTAATCTGGTATTGAAGAGATAGACTTTAAGCCAAGGATGGCATCAAAACCCACCTGCTTTTGCTCAGCAATTGAGCAAATCTCTTCAAATGCCTGAAAAGAATCATGCCTGCGAATCTCATCCTTCTCCATATACCCTAGATGACAGTCTGTAGCAACAAGTATACGGAGTGTATCGCTTGCATCCTCCCTAAAAAAGACGGCATACATAATTCCAGCATCTTTTAGATATATACCATACATTATACACGATGGCCTCCAATTTTATCTGACCAAGCAAAACTTATACAGTCAACAAAACATTAAATGTTGCAAACGCCAAAGGTAATTGTCAAGAACCAAAGAGGAAACTTAAGCACAAAAGAAGTAACGATTACAACTTCGACACTTTGTCACAGTAAGTTCCAGATATTCCAGAAGAGTATTTATCAACCACTCAATACTAGGGTTTTAACAGAAAATAAAGCGACGTGTTAAAAACACTTAGTACCAGGAGCTTCAGGACACATAAGTATACCTTGAATAGCTTGTCATACTGAATAATTTCAAAGTTCCAACGGCCACAACAGTGAACTGTGCGGGCAAAAATTATGCAGTAAACTGACAATCTTAAGGTATAAGCCTGGCGTGACAGATCAATCACAGGGCTTTAGACTAGTATATTTGTGCGAAAGAAGAGAAAATGAGGCAAAATAAGATGCTAATAAAGCCGCCGTACTTCTCCACCAGCGGAGGCCGGAAGAGAGCGACCGCCGAGGGCGGGAATTTAAAATGCTGTGTTCTGACTTCTGAGAGCTGGGAAAACGGTCGGCGAAGTTTGTATACAGAAGCTGTATTTATAGTAATGAGAAAAGAAAAGAAAATAAGAGAGATTAATTGCCGCAAGCATGGATTCCGCCAACACCCCGCGCCCCACACCACTCCTCCCTTGTTACTTCCATCCCCGCCCAAAAAAAATAAAATAAAAAAATCCTGGAACAAAAAGTCATTATCTACTCTGAAGGTCTTCACCGTCCCAGTTTCTTTCCCAGTTTTAAAGAGGATCGTGAATGATGTAAATCAGGAGCCGAACGGGCTCTTAGGTTGAGTGAGCACTTACGCAATGAACCATACAATGTGTCTTCCCGCAAACCAAGCATTCGTCCTACTAGGAGTGGAATACACACAGTGTGCGTATTCTTAGATTCGAATTGTTGACCTCTTGAAATGAATCTCAATCCGAATACCAACTGAGTTATGCCGTGAGGGCAGGAAAAAAAAATCTACCATGGTATGAGTTACTCATCCCTTTGCTATTTATCGATAAATATAAATAAATCAGTAACTTTTTTCCTTCCAATTTTATAATCTGTGATGTGGAAACAATTTGTCAAGTTTTTCTCTAAACAATAGTTTTATCATGATGCACTTTCTTTTTTTTCTTTTTTACATTATCATGATACACTCAACTGTGTCATTCTTTAATCAATGAAATATTGCTTCATTTAACATAACAAATGACGTGGCGATAAAATAATTTTCATAATTAAAGGCATGTACACATGTAAATTTTGTTCACAATTTGACATTTACAGCGGGACTGTTGTCATTCATATTCTTTTCTTGTCACATTTATGCCTCCATCTTTGGTTTTCCAATTTACTTTATTTCTCACATCAGCTCAATAATGAAGAAGAAAAGTTATGGAGGTAAAAAGACGTTATTGGTGTATTAGACTTCCGCGTTTACGCAGGGTTTGAAG
This sequence comes from Eustoma russellianum, assembly GCA_036186865.1. Taxonomy (NCBI): domain Eukaryota; kingdom Viridiplantae; phylum Streptophyta; class Magnoliopsida; order Gentianales; family Gentianaceae; genus Eustoma; species Eustoma russellianum. The sequence goes on along the minus strand of AP025071.1, from coordinate 30,940,215 downwards.
AGAGACCGAATCGCTTTGTGGTCTGATGTACGCAGCTTTACCATACACTATATGCAAGAGGCTGTTTTCGTGGCTCGAACCCATGACCTCAAGGCAACCTTACCAGTTGTGGATGTACTAATGAGAAAAAAAGAAGTTATCTATCCATCATTGATTTCAAATTTACATGATTTTATATCTTTAATTTATGATCACAACAACATTACCCTATTGATTTAGAGTTTCCTGTCTATAGCGGGGTATAGGACGGTCGGATGTGTGTAACCATACCCATGTGTTAGAAACACACAGAGGTTGTTTCTCGATGACCCATAATGAAAATTGTGTCAAGTTGTGTTGATCAACTGCTGCTTCACAATATAAGAAGCACATCTAATTTAGTGAGTTATTTTGTTTTAGTTTATCATATTCAAAAGTCAAGAAAGAGTGTGTTGGAGATGTGAACTCTATCTTTAATTTAATAATACAACATAAGAATGGTTTCAATATCAAAGTTCTTTTTTTTTTAAAAAAAATAATAATTATAATTTCATCTTTTCAAGCCTAGCTAAGCAAGAGCCTTTAATGGATCAAGAGAATCTTTTTACTAGCCTGTATTAGAAATGGAACAAAATCTCAGCTATTTTTGTTCCCTTTCCTCAGACACCAAGGAAACCTAGAAGACGTCGTCCATGGTTAACGAAGTGCGGAATAGGAGGAAAATGAGTTTTTACCATGAAACTTTGGTTACATATAAATAAATGTTCTAAGTTCAACAAAGTGGAACAGCAAACTTATTGCCTCCCCAGATTGCAGTTCCACTCCAAAAGTTCTTTACTTAGAACAACTCAAATCCCAACTGTTCTCCCTCCACATATCTGTTTCCCTTCTGCTGCAACATAGATCTCTGAATGCCAATGTCAAGGGATTCAGGTATTTGAGGTGCAACCGCGCATCGTATCAACGCCCAGTTCATGCCATCAAAAAAAGAGTGGCGTTTGATCTCAGCAGCTCCTGTCTCTGTCCCCAACCGATTCTCTGGATCTTTTACTAACAGCCCTCTTATTAGATCCCTGGCTTGGAAACTAACAATTGGGCTGTCAGGAAATTTCAGACTTTGCACTACTACATTTGTTAGTGTTTCGTTGTTTCCTGGACCTTTGAAGGGAGTTTTGCCATATAGAAGCTCATAAAGTAGAATGCCCAATGTCCACCAGTCAACCGCGCTTCCATGACCTTCCCCTTTGATGATCTCAGGAGCCAAGTATTCGTGTGTGCCAACAAAGGAGTTAGACCGTGCTTCTGTAGGCTCGGCCACCAGCTGCGGCATTGATGCGGACTGGGCTGCTTGTTCTGCCAACTGTCTTCTTGATCTAGCAGTAACGGGTAAAACCCTAGGGTTAAAGCAAGAAACTTTACATGATGGTCCAGCACAAAACGGATCAATACAGTTTGATCCTGCACATGGACCAGATATCCTGGGAGGTTCAATTACAGATGATGATTTTACTAGGGTGGGGATAACTGAACACCTAAGTGACAAATCAAAGTCTGTAAGCATAATATGCCCATCTTCTCGCACCAGAATATTTTCTGGTTTTAGATCACGGTACACGATTCCAAGTAGATGCAAATATTCCAGAGCAAGGAGAATTTCAGCAACATAGAACCTGCAAGTAAAAAAGATGGCGCAACCGATCAGAAAATTAGCTTCAAACCAGATGTAACTGAATTAAATTTAACAAACATGGACTTATAACTGCTGTTCTAATAATCTAAACCTTTCTTAGTTTGAGTGCTTGTACTTGGGTCATGAGCCTCTTTCACACACACACACACAGTGTTTGACACAAACAAAAGCATTAGATGCTGCATTTTGTACACATCCCCCACTTTCTTAGCTCGGAAACCATCTGTAAGTACAGCACAAATTCTCAACCCCACACCTTACGAACACACACACACACACACAGAGAGAGAGCGACAGTCTTAACATAAGCCAAAGAATTTGCAGATGTGCACATTCCTCCCGACCCGGAAAGTGTTGCCTGCTTATCATTTTTCATTCCAAGGAGCTTCCTTGGGAGGCTCCCTTATGGACATGGGAGGTCAGTCAAACCTGCCCGGCCTTATCACAGATACCCCCCGCAACCAATGTGGGCTGATAGGGCTTTCAAGCCTACGTTTGCCGGAATGACTGAATGAGTTGAACTATGTTCAACGAATAATGAAACTCATTCGGGAGTTTCTTTGCCTGAACAGAAGGTGCGGCATCTGTAACTACAGCGTAAGTTTTTAGACCCCACACCATTACATTGCTCATAGTTAAAGCCACAACAAACAAGTTTTTTCATCAAAATATAAGATTTGAAGCCAATTAACAGAAGCATAAATTTCTACCTTGCTGCTTGTTCAGGAAAGTATCTTCCAGGCTGCTTCTGCCGAAGAACATGAAGATCGCCACCGGGACAAAACTCCATGACTAAACATGATAAGTCATCCGAGGTGAACTGGGCATACAATGTTGGGAGAAACGGATGATCTAGCATTCTCAATATTTCCCTTTCCGTTTGGGCCCTAGGCATCTTTTTCCTTTTTGCCAAAAATTCATTATCCATGACCTTTATAGCAAATAGGCAATTACCACCAACTAGCTCAGCCAGATACACTGTTCCTATATCGCCAGAGCCAAGTTTCTTCAACAAATTAAAATGTCTCAGACTAAGGAATCCGTGCTGTTTTCTGGCATTATCAAGTGCTTCCCACCTGAAGTCCTTGGACATGTGTGGTCTGTTGCCACAACTGGACCCACTTGCGTTGCTTTCGTCGCTGATGCTACTACTAGCACTATACTCACCAATGCTGCTCATTGAGCTTGGTGAGAACTCTGCTTTGTCCCTAAACTTCGGTGTCCTGTTGGCCTGTAAAGAAGGAACTGCACTAATATTGGAGCTTTTCGGAACGGAGCCCCGGGGACTTCTGTCAGAATTTTTGTTATCCACAATAGATTTAGACTTCGAATGATGATTAGGTGTAACAACATCTTCATTTGCCTCCTTTTTTGCAATCGTCAAGGAGCATTGGCATTTATGGCAAATCAATGGGCCAGAACTGAAATCGCTAGAACTGGCTGCTTTAGATGAAGTGTAAGAATCACTTCCAATCACTACCGTTTCCTGCTTTAAACTCTTTACTGCCAGATTCTGGTATCTGGTGGATGGTTTTACCTCATGGGAAGTGGTCTTCATTTGGGTTGGTCTAATGCTTCTCATGGCAATAGATGAAGAAACAATGTGTAATTTCTTTTTCCTTCTCATCCTCGGAGCAGATCTTTTTGCTACTTTAACTGAAGCGCCAACTTTCCTACTTGAACTTTTAGCAACTTTGCTTGAGTTGGGCATGCTTTCATGAAGCTTCAAGGTATTATCAACAGTGTTATGAAAAGAGGAGGTGGAACTTAGAGCCGTCCCTTCTTCCGTTGCGGATACTGGTTCCAAAGGTTGAATTTCTATTTTCTCTGATGCGGGAGAATTTCTGTCAGTTCTTTGAGTGGAAAACTGACCATTTGAGGTTTGTTGGACCGATAAAGAAGGTGGTGAAAGTACACCTTGTCCTGATTTCATTATAGGCTTTAGGCTTTCTTCTTGAACTTTTTTGGTCTCAGCTGGTTGAATACGGGCTTTACTCAATGCGGAGGAAACAAAACTAGGTGAACGTGAAGATTCTGCACTCTTTGTTGCAGCAAATTGGTATAAAGATTGGGAATTTCGGCATGGCAGCTGCATGTTAGGGTATCCATGCTTTCTGCCCAAGGAACTTGGAGGAAATTCTTCTGAAGCCATAGATGTTTCAATTAAATCTTCTCTACCCATGCGTGTGGATTCAGCTGTTTCAGCAGACCTATAAATAGGTGTACTTCTTCGAGCATCTAGATAGCCAGGAGATGCAGGGGATCTCGACAACCGTCTCATAGCAGCCATTTCTCCTGCCTGAGATATACATAGTCCTCTTAGAGCCTGTTTCAGCGATACAGGCTCAGAAAATCCAAATCCAGGTGAACTGGAAGGACCAACTCGCATTGGCCTCTTGGAGGCATTTTTTCTGGACCGGTCTGCTAGATCTAAACTCTTAGATGTTGAGATATCTATTGCCTCAAAAAGCTTATTGATGTCATCTTTCAAAGACTTGTTTGAATCTATTTTTGATAGTGAAGGCTGCCAGTCCTTGTGAGGTCGTCTACCCTGAGGATATACTTGAGAATGTTGAATTGAGCTCACATCATCCTTTGTTTCAACAATTTCACAGTTACCACTAGAATGATCCATAGCGAAGGGACAAAAGCTCAAAATTTAATACCAGCAACCAACTTTTTCTTTTTGTGAATTTACACAGCGACCAATTTATCTTCAGTTCCTAGATTACCATTCATCTCAAGTATTGTGCTCTGCAGGGTCGTCCTGTTCCCCTCATGGGAATGTACATAGTACCAGCTCTATCCTGATTTCAAAACAAAATTTTCACGTTAGTTAGGGACATAATTGGCATCTGCAACATTTTCCGTTATATACATATACCACTTACACTAGGAAGCAAATAAATGTAACACAAACATTATTTCGAGTAATAAATGTATAAAAGAAATAACCAAGTAAAAAAGTTGAGTGAATTTTTTCAAGCACGTCTTGCATTGTAACAGATTGCATCATTAACAATACTCTGAATACGCTTGAATCAAGTGGCAGCAAAAATTATCTGGTAACCATACTGAATCAAAACTTTTCTAGAAGAAACAATGCACGTTCAGCGTCACCATAGATCAATTGATTGCCAACTCATCCTTCTTACACATAGAAACAAAATCTAAAGCAGGAAAGGATACTCCATAAATAGACGAACTCGTAGCAGTCTGTTATTTTTTACTTGAACAATAGCATACAGGATTCATATGCCCCAAATGATAGCATTGCAGATTAGCGTACTTCCTCAACAAATTCTTCTTGCATTTCCGTAAATTTATCTCTTTGAAATAACTCTTTTCGTCCATCAAGAAAACCATTCCAAGTGCACAGAATGAACATAACAATAGTTCGTTCCTTCTCCTCAAACCAGGCGAGCAATATCAACTTACATTCACAACACAAAATTAGAAAAATACAGCTTTAGTTTCTGAAGTATCAGATAACTATCTCATAAATGCACAACAGTTTATCCAGCTACATCGAAAACCTCAATGAGATCTCACTGATACATACAAAATCAACTGGGACTCGATCATTCAAATTAAAATGGGCCCATGCTAAAATTGGTGCAGTTAAGTCTGCAAAAGTCCATTTAAGACAATAATCACTAATCAATAACTAATTGGCAAAAAGAAGCACATTAGCAAGAACCATTCATTCATGAAATCAGATCACTATAGAATAGAGTTCTTACCTTGAAGAAGTATGAGCTGAAAGATTCAAAGATCTACAACAGTAAGGGAATCTCCAGCAAATATGAAAGGTAAAATGAAATGGGGGTGAACTATATCAAGCTATGCAAAATTAACCCTAACGTGGAAAAGTGAAGTGGGTTTTATGTAGTGAAGCTGTGATTCTCGAGTTCTCAAAGTGCATTTTGCTGGAAGAGTACACAAGAGGCTTTCTGTAATGCTTTTGCCATTAATACTGCTGAGAAAGGGGTAGGGGACCTAAGGAGATTCTTCTTGGGGATCTGTGGAGATTTGAGATGGGAGGTTGAGGTGGGGTTGGGTCGAGGGGATGAGCGTTGTCTGTTTGCTTCGGTCACTTGGTAGAAACTCTTTGACATCGTCTGGGATCACCTCACCGCGCGTTGACTCAACCTCCAGGTGGTGACGCGTACAGCGAGGGAGTTGCGGTGAGTAGATCCTAACCCGTCTTTGAATTATCTTTCCTCAATTCCTCTTGGAAATTTCTGCAGAAGTTTTATGTTGAAGTTTTACTCATCATAAATTTCTTCGACCACGGCAACAACACAGATCCAAGATATCACAACAACAATAAAAATTATTAGTAGAATAATACCTAAAGACATAATGAAATAATATTAGAAGGCTAAAGCAAAAGGTCTATATATATTTTTCTATACATTTGATTTGAAATAATAAGATGATACGATTTATTTACATTTAAAACAACTGGCCAAAACAAAAACCATAACTATCTTATATGTTTAATTGGTCAAAAAATAACTTCAAATTACTAACATAAGACACTCTAGTAACTAATAAAGAACGTTCGACTTAATTACATTATATCTAGTCTTAGTTAAATTATATGTAGGGCCTCCAGTAATGCTTTTTGGTTTAATTTAATTTTGAATGAAAGGTGGATGTGACAGTGTACACAATCACAAGATTAGAACCTATTTTACTCTCATGAAAAATTCTTCAACATATTATTTTAGATTATAAATAAAATACTTGTGATTTTGCCAAGTCCACCTTTACTTTAAAGTATGGCCATTAGATTAGAAAAAAGCTCATTAGGTAGGGGTTCTGACATCATAGGCCAGTTTTTTTTTTTTTTAAAAAAAATTAAGATTTAAGGGAAAGTACAATAGGCCTCATTTTTTAAGTCCTTTAAAATTTTACAAATGACGTTTAATTTTCTTAACAACAACATTACACATCGTCATAGAGGCTTCCGTCTATGGTGAAATATACCGCATAAGGAGATCAGATGTACGTAACTATAATCATGTGCTAGAGACACATATGATGTTTCTAGATGACTCATAATAAAAATTACGTCAAGCTGTGTCGTTCAAGTGCTACTTCACAATATAAGAAGCGCATCAAATTTAGTGATTCATTTTATTTTATTCCATCATACTATAAAGTCAAAGAAGAACATGTTCTTGATTTTCTTAAATACATCCTATATGTTTGACACATTTTCCGATTGAGTGTTTATTTCCTATCTTTACTCGTAAGTTTCTATTGTCCAAAAAATTCCAAACCTTTTACAATCCATTCCTTTAAGTAATATGTTTTACGACCAAAAAGAAAAGAACAACATATTTTGTATTCTAACTTTGATTTTAAGAGAACAATATACAGGTTACATATAAAAATAAAACTCTATGGTATTTTCGAAAATGTACTGTTACGTGCATGATAATAGCATTTGCTTCCAAATTTCTTTTTTTCTTTTAGAATATTGAGATTCTGGCCATATCAAGGACAAATGGAAATCCTGCGATATCAAATTCAACAAATTGTCTCAATCGATACGTATATGATACAGCACGGTACGCGTAATGTTCAAATTAATTAGACCTACTGAACAAAAATTAAAAATTTATTATTTACAAAATCTAAGGGTATTTTCCCAAATGATATAACGTGTATTACGTTCAATCCAACAAAAGTATTTGTTTCTTAGTGAATCTATTATTTTGATTGGTCCTTTGTCATTATGAGTACATCAAATCCTTCATTATAGTACATTTGTAACCATCTTATTGGCCCTTCTTCTTTTTTATTAGAACATCTAAATATTTAGAGTGCGGGCCTTAAAGCAACTAGTAAGGTTGCTAGTTTGTGACATTGAGGTCACGGGTTCGAGTTGCGGAAATAGCCTATTGCACAAAGTGTAAGGTAAGACTGTGTACATCAGATCACGAAGCGATCTGACCTCTCCTTGGACCTTACACAAATGCGAAAGCTTAGTACACCGGGAACTTTTTTTTTTATCTTATTGATTTTAGGTGTTTCAAAGAGTGATATAAGTGGGTTTCAGAGTCAAATGCATGAGATTCGATACTTACATACAAGTTAAATGTTAGCCAAGAAATTGTTATTTTGTGCATGATTTACATTATTTCCTTAACTTTATTGATATTGATGTGTACATAATACTTAGCTGTCCATGCAATTATGCACACAAATTTTTGAATGAATCATCGTGTTAGATAGACGCGTACTCAAAAAATTTAGTAAAATCACGAATAACCCATTGGATCTCCCCCCCCCCCTCCTCTTTGTGCCTTACATAGTTCATGCCCAACTTTTTTTTTTTGAGCTACTGGAAATAGTTTGGAAAGAAAGTTAAATTAGTTTCTGATGACTAATACTATTTTAAATAAAATTATCAGTGAGAGAAAATCCATCTTTCTAACACTTGCAAAATGTAGAAACGAAAATTTATTCATCTGCACGAGAGTGTATATATAGTGCAAGTAGGCTCTAAGTATTGAAGGTTTAATCTTTTATAAAGTGTCTTTTAACTTATACATGGTTTTCTATGGATTAAAAGCAATGAAAAGTGACACTTGATGTCCACAATTATGGACAATATGTCTACATTGTACAAAGTTTATAATTTTCACTGTATCCATAACTATTAATTTGTTTATTCGTTTGCGACATAAGTTTGTAATTCTCTCTGTGCACATGTAAATATTGACTTTTACTCTTTTATGTCATTTAATGGTTATATTTTTTTCATTTTAGATGTGGAAAACGGACGCAAAACAGTAACAAAATGAATAATTATGAGTACACACTGAAAATTACAAATTTATAGTGCAAAGAATAGGTATGTGTGTACAATGCAAAATTACACACTTATGATATAATATAGAGACAATTACCATAGTTATAAACGCCGGTGTCATTTTCTTTTAAAGTTGATGTCATCTGCAAAACGGTGGAAAAGGTGATAAAGTGAATAGGGACGAGCAGGATGAGTAGGGTGTGAGTTTGAATTTCAGTCGCTAATTTAAGATAAAAGGCATAATCTAAAAAAAATATTCAATGGAAAGGATATACAAGATGTTTATTAATATTCTAAATTTAATAAAGCTCCACTTACATACGTTTACAGAGTATAGGTGTAGAATGACGTTTTCATGTATTTCATCATAAGTAATTGTTTAAATATTTTCAGAAAAATGAAAACGAAGAGCATTATATGATGTTTTTGCCTTTCATGACTCCATTTGTTTGGTGAATGGTGGCTTAAGCTTCAAAGAGTATTGTGTAACATACAAATCAGGAGTTGATCAACTTATTAAGTTAGATGTTGACTTACGCAGTAACGTCCCTATGTAAACCAAGTTTTCGGATTAGCAGCCCCCAGGGGCATAGTCCAGTGGTAAGTGGCAAAGGTGATTGGGGCTAGAACCCCGACGTCCCGAGTTCGAGTACGTGTGGAGACAATCCTTGTTGAAATATTACAAGGGTTGCCTCTGGGCTGACTGAGTCTCGAGTGTCCTCTCCCTTTGCAGGGCTGCCGGTGGAGCACATCCCTCGATTTACATCCCATCTGGCTAAGCAGCCTCTGGTACAGGTGGGGGAGAACTCACTCCCTCATCAAAGTTTTCGAATTAGCAGTAATGGAATACCTACAACTGTAATTATCTCTGGATTCGAACTATTGAATTCTTAAAACAAATTCTAATCCGAATAATAATTGAGTTATGTTTTGAGTCGTCATCACGACCAATACGACATAAACATCTCTATTCAATGCTTTTGTCTTGTCGTGTGGGACTCGTACCAAATTCCCACACAATGACGCGTTATCCCCATCAGCTATCAACCAAAAGAATGTGTGACGTAGTTGTCAATATTATGATCTCTTTGGCAATGATTGTTGGAATTAATTCGAGATACGTGTGATGCGCACCACGTTGATGAAGTTTATACAATTAATCATAAGGTGGACGTTATGTATGATAATATTATATGTCACATATGTCACGTAATAATATTAATTGTTACGTAAAACATCCACACGTTAAGTGATGATCAGGTATGCTCGTGGATGTATAGTGTGGTTTAAATGGAAACCCCGAATATGTAGACAGTCATATGGTCAAAGACCGCGATGGATGGGCTCAAAGTGCAACGACCATAAAGTTACGACATCTGGTCCCCGAGGGGCGACAACCCACGTGTGGATAGTAGATAATTATTGGCACAATAATTAAATATTAAGGAAGATAAGGTTGGGTTTTAAATTCAGATTTAAATTTGAATTCAGATTTAAATTTGAATTTGAATTTAAGTTTAAATTTAAATCCTAACCTATCAGATACTTCCACCCCTCTATATAAAGGAGGAGGCTTCACCTCCTCAGATCATCATAAAAAATAGACGCATACACAGTAAAGGCAAAACCAGCGCCTATTACAGTATTAGAGGGAAGGTGTGCCAAATTTTCTATAAAGTCCACACTGCCTAGTCTCTCCATCGGGTAAAACAGTGAATTGTTGATTCCGTTCAAGGGGTATATCAACAATTGGTGGGAGGTCGTGAATCCTTGGATCACGCCAGATTCTTCATCAGCCGGAGCAGTTGCAGTGTACGTGTTCAGATTAACAACAGCAATGGAGCAAAGTATATTTTCCGCATTTTGTTACTTTGTCCATTGATTCGATTAAACGGTTCTATTCAGGGGTTTATTAAATTAAATCCAACAATCATTAGTTAAATATTCGGTTGAATAATTAGACAGGTATTTAAATCTATGAATCAATTATTCTCTATTTGCATGTTAATTACTAGTATTTTGTTTTGATATATTGGCGAATTGTTTTATTTATCAAATCTTTCATCCTTCAACATAAGAAAATATGATATTAATACGTGATCTACATCATTTACAAAACATTACCGTAGTAGAGTTTGGTACTCAAACTTTTTTCCTTTCTAATAACACGTGAGACACAGTCTCAATACTAAAAAATAATGTGACATGGCACTTTCACCTTTTTCTTTAGTTGAATCTTTAACATATTGTTAAGTCATAACAAAGAGGTGTTTTTTCCCATGTAAAGCATATGCATTCAAATGTATCCTAAACTTGTGAATGCATATGTACACATATACATATATATACATATATACATATACATAAATACATATATTCATATATTCATATACACACACATGTACATATGCGTATACATATTATTTGTCTATTCATTTATAAGTATGAATATCCTTCACAAAAATGTATTGCAGTTGTGTTTCGTAAATTTTTCAGTCTAAGTACTATTATTCTAACATGACATTTTAGAAAAGTGTTAGATATTAACATTTGTCTACATGTCAATTGTCATGTCTTTAATATTTCTTAAAGCAGATATGAGGGCATTTAATGAAGTTGAAATCATCATTTGACATGTGTCAACAAAACTGGAGAAGTAAATTATGTGCAAAAATTCTAAAAAATACGCAATTGTCTTTAAGCATCCTGTCTATGACGAGGTATGGAGATCGGATATACGCAACTATACACATGTGTTAGAAAGCACACAGATGTTGTTTTCAGATTTCAAAAGTTATTTATTTTAATTTTGTCGCGTCAACTTTGGAGAAGTCGTGTCTAGAAGCAACTATAATTTACTGAAGTTAGTACAAAATTTTATATATAAAAATGTAGAAAGTCTATTGAATGATTACAACGCTATGTCACCCATTCGAAACTTTGATAGTTCATGAAACACCAACCTGGATGCATGGCCGCTTGTAAGTCCTCTTGATCATCTACAGTTAGCAATATAAACATAATATATATAATAGTGATTGGGACATGTAAAGCTACGAGCAGAAATTCGACCAGGGTATTTCTGGTGTCCTAGGCACCCGTATACGTTCCGGTGTACTAGACTTCTGCGTTTATATATGATTCGAGGAGAGGCCGCACAGGATCCGGGGAGGGGCCAAATCGCTCTCGTAACCACGATGATATAACTGTTGGAGAAGTTGAAATAAATTGGAAAAGTTTGGGCAAATGAGTTTGTCAAAAGTTGACAACCACCATACTTTGAGCTTAATTATTATTAGTGTTCATTAATCAAAAACGAAAACTAATAATTTTTAAATTATCTACGTAACAAGTAGATGACTTTAGGCTTTTGAATCACTCGATTCCGATACCGGGTGAATGAGAAATTAATGCTCAAAGTTGGAGTAAAATTGGAAGGAAATTGGAAAAGTGGTGATGTGGCCTCTTGAGGAGTGAACACATCATCCTTTAAGTGGAATACCACATTGGCCACTTGAGATGAAAAGGCCACCAAATATAGTTCAAGTTGGAGCTTTTTAAAATGTGCCCTTTGGCATGAGAAATTTTTGACGGAGTCAGGACGCAGCTCAGGCAAGGTTCACCACACGCGCGCGCTGCTGGCCAGCTCGGGCTCGTGGCTCTGGCTCATTCTTGTCTTTTTGGAGAAATTTTCTTTTAAATTTTCCAGAAAAATAAATTAAGTGGTCCAACGGTTGAAATATTTTTGATCATAACCGTTGCAAGATCTAACGGTGTAGATCGTTGTCTACACGGATTATGATCTAACGGCTGAGATCATATCTGGGAGCGGTTTCTTCATCTAGATCTAACGGCTGTGGATCATAGTCTACACGGATCATGATCTAACGGCTGAGATCGTATCTGGCAGCAGTTTTTTCATCTGACAGTCTACGTTTAAAACTGCTGCAGTTTACGATCTAACGGCTGTGGATGAAAACCGTTTGATCCGACGGCTGCGGTTTAATCTGGAGATTAACCGCCTAATCCTTTCCGCCTATAAATTTCTCCTTCTCCAGGCTTTCTACGACACTCTGTGTATTCCACTGCCTTCTGTTTTTCCTCCTGACATTTTCGTTTTTTTGCATACTGCACTGTTACGTTTCCAGTTCGAGAAATCAGAGCATTCCACAGGTTCGCCGAGTTCTTTACGTTGCTGTGCCGTTTCGTATGAACTGTAGCCGTTGTATCATGGGAGACGTTTGCTGTTTTCCGTTGGGCACTTCGTACCGAAGCAAATCGTCTTAAGGACAGAGTCCTTAGACTCGCCTCGGTTCTGCTTGCATTTTGTCAATTTACACAAACGCACACTGTACACTGCAGTTGATTACAATATCTAACATTCTTAAGACGATTTGAATATATACTGTAATCTGGTTCGGTTTCTATTTGCATATACAACTTCTATTTGTACGACTCTAATCGGTTTCATGTTCTGTTTCTGTATTGCGTCCACAGAATCTGAAATGGAGAACGAAAGTTCAAACTCCTTCAATGGCGTGCACCTTGGTCTGTCCGAGGAAGTGAACAATGTTGTTCCAGTTGCACCCGCTGCCATTCCTGCTCCTGTTCCGGTTGTTGGACAGGCTGAGAAACCAGAGATGTTTGGAGTCAGTTACTTCAAACGTTGGCAGCAGAAGATGCTATTCTTCTTAACAACTCTGGGGCTGGCCAAAACGCTGACCGAGGATCCTCCAGTGGTGATACCAGTCGAGGATCAGAATGTGAATGTGCAGAATAGCTTGATGGCTGAAGCATGGAAATATAGTGATTATGTCTGTTTGAGTCATATTTTAAGTTGTCTCGATAATTCTCTGTATGGACTGTATAGTACCTTTAAGACTGCAAAATCTTTATGGCAGGCTTTAGACAAAAAATACAGGACAGAGGATGCTGGTGCGAAGAAATTTATCATTGGTAAATTTCTTGATTTTAAGATGACTGATTCCAAAACTGTTGTTTCTCAGATTGAGGAACTTCAGATGTTAATGGCTGAAATGGAAGAAGAGGGTATGTCCCTCAGTGAAACTTTTCTGGTTGCTGCTGTGATTGAGAAGCTCCCTCTTTCGTGGAGGGAATTCCGAAGCTATCTCAAGCACAAGAGAAAGGAAATGTCTTTGGAAGACTTGATTGTCCGACTCTGTATAGAGGAAGACAATCGAAGGACAGAGAAGAAGCCGTCTTCCAGTTCTGGCCATGCCAAAGTTCACGTTGAAGAGGCGATGAAAAAGAAGAAAAGAAATTCTGTCGGAGTGAACGCGAAGGGCAAGAAGGTTGCCAAAAAGTTCACTGGAAAATGTTACAATTGTGGGATTCAGGTGCATCGTAGTGTTGACTGCAGGAAGCCCAAGAAAAGGCAAGAGAAAGCTAAAGCCAACCTTGTAAGTGCAATGGATGATTTGGACTTGTGTGCTGTTGTTTCTGAATGTAATGTTGTAGGTAATCCTAGCCAGTTGTGGGTGGACACTGGAGCCACTAGACACGTTTGTGCAAACAGGGGAATGTTCAAGGAATATGCTCCTGCGAAAGACAATGAAAGGCTGTACATGGGAAACAAGGATAGCTCGAAGATTGAAGGTTCGGGCAAAGTGATTCTAAAGATGACCTCCGGAAAAGAATTGACTCTGCAGGATGTGCTGCATGTTCCCGACATCTGTAAGAACTTAGTCTCTGGTGCTTTACTAGTCAGGCATGGATTTAGACTAGTATTTGATTGTAACAAATGTATTCTGACTAAGAATGGTGTATTTCTCGGGAATGGGTACCTGATGGACAATATGTTTAAACTTAGTGTTATAACTGTTGTACCAAAGAAGACTACGCCCGATGAGGCTAATAAGACTGCTTCTACTTCTGCTTACATGCTTGAGTCTTCATGTTTATGGCATTTACGTTTGGGTCATGTTAATTATAAGTCATTGCAAAGAATGATTAATTTCGACTTATTACCCAAATTAAGTTTCAATAATGAAAGTGTCAAGTCTGTGTTGAAGCAAAAATGGCTAAGTTACCATTTCCTTCAATCGAAAGAAACACTGAAGTGTTAGATTTAATTCACACAGATGTTTGTGATTTAAAGTTTGTGCAAATAAGAAGCGGTAAAAAGTACTTTGTGACTTTTATTGACGATTGCACTCGATACTGTTACATTTATTTGCTAAGTAGCAAAGATGAAGCCTTAGATGCTTTTAAAGATTATAAAAATGAAGTTGAAAATCAACATAGCAAACGAATTAAGTCAATTCGTAGTGATAAAGGTGGCGAATATGATGCACCGTTTAATGAATTTTGTTCAGAACACGGCATTATTCATCAAACGACTGCACCATACTCCCCTCAATCAAATGGTATTGCAGAACGCAAGAATCGAACTCTGAAAGAGATGATGAATGCTATGTTGATAAGTTCGGGCTTACCTCAGAACTTGTGGGGGGAGCAATTCTCTCCGCCAACGTCTTATTAAATAGAGTTCCATCTAACAAGATGGATAAAACCCCATATGAACTTTGGAAAGACTATAAGCCTAGCTATAAATACCTGAAAGTGTAGGGGTGTCTGGCTAAGGTCGCAGTACCAAAACCAAGACAAGTCAGAATAGGGCCTAAGACTATTAATTGCATATTCATAGGATATGCAACTAACAGTAGTACATATCGATTCTTGGTGCACAAGTTTGAGATTCCTGACATACATGAAAATGTTGTCATGGAATCAAAAAACGCAGTGTTCTTTGAAAATGTCTTTCCAAAGAAAGACAATAACATTGAAGAAGCAAGCACTAGTAAGCGAGTACGTGACACAACTCCTCAAGATATAGAGGAACCTCGTCAAAATAAAAGAGCCAGAATACCAAAGTCATTTGGAGCAGATTATTTAACGTATTTGGTAGAAAATGATCCAAGGACATTTTCCGAGGCTATGTCAACTCCAGAAGCTCCCTTCTGGAAAGAGGCAGTTAACAGTGAGATAGAATCAATTCTTCAAAATCACACGTGGGAGCTGGTATATCTTCCTCAAGGGAGTAAACCACTTGGATGCAAGTGGATTTTTAAGAAAAAACTCAAAGAGGATGGATCCATTGACAAGTACAAGACCCGGTTGGTAGCTAAGGGCTATCGACAAAAGGTTTTGACTTCTTTGACACTTAATCACCAGTAACTAGGATTACTTCCATAAGAATGCTAGTTGCTATTGCTGCAGTCTACGACCTAAAGATCCATCAAATGGATGTAAAGACTGTCTTCTTGAATGGCGAACTGGAAGAAGAAATTTATATGGAACAACCTGAAGGGTTTACTGTCCCAGGGCAAGAAAGGAAAGTTTGTAGACTTGTTAAGTCTTTGTACGGACTTAAACAAGCACCAAAGCAGTGGCATTTGAAGTTTGATCAAGCCATGATGTCAAACGGTTTCAGGATCAATGAATGTGACAAGTGTGTTTACATCAAAAACACACCAAACGCCTATGTGATAGTATGTCTCTATGTAGATGATATGCTAATCATGGGCAGTACTCACGACATCATCTTGAATACCAAGAAGATGTTAACGAGAAATTTTGACATGAAAGACATGGGGGTTGCCAATGTTATTCTAGGAATTAAAATTTCTAGGGTAGCTGAATGATTGGTCATGTCTCAAAGTCACTATATTGAGTCTGTTCTTAAACGATTCAATATGTTTGATGTAAAACCAGTAAAGACCCCACTGAACTTAAGTATACACTTAAGGAAGAACCGAGGCGAACCTGTAGCTCAATTAAAGTACTCACAAGTCATTGGGAGTCTGATGTACATAACAAACTGTACAAGACCAAACTTAGCTTGTTCAGTAAACAAATTGAGTAGGTTCACTAGTAATCCAAGTGATGAACATTGGAAAGCTCTAACTAGAGTGATGAGATATCTGAAATACACAATGAACCTTGGATTACAGTACACAAGATATCCAGCAGTATTGGAAGGATATTGCGATGCAAACTGGATATCAGATTTTAAGGATTCTAAATCCACCAGTGGATACTTATTCACTGTAGGTGGTGGTGCTGTGTCATGGAAGTCTACAAAGCAAATGTGCATAGCTCGGTCAACTATGGAAGCTGAGTTTATAGCACTCGATAAAGCTGGGGAAGAAGCTGAATGGCTTCGAAATTTCCTAGAAGACATTCCATGCTGGCCTAAGCCAATCGCTCCTATCAGCATACACTGTGACAGCCAGTCAGCTATAGGACGAGCTCAAAGCAGCATCTACAATGGTAAGTCATGATACATACGTTGGAGACATAATACCATTAAGCAGTTGATCTCTAATGGCGTGATTTCCATTGATTACATAAAATCAAAGGAGAATCTTGCGGATCCGCTTACAAAAGCTTTGCCTAGAGATCAAATGTCAAAGTTGACAAACGGAATGGGACTTAAGCCTACAAAGCATGAATCTTTGTAACGGTAATCCAACCTTGTTGACTGGAGATCCCAGAATCTTGGTTCAATGGGAAAACTAAGTTATAAGGGTTCAGTTAGCACTTACTTATTCCGTTAAACAAAACTGCTATCTGCAGAGAACCGTTATGTTAAGCTAATGCTTTTAATGATGTCCTATATCTTGATAAATCAAGTGGGGTATGACAGAATACTCTTGATAGGAATCACCTATGTATGTGTGAAGTGGGGCTGCTTCTATGAGAATTCTGAGAGGCAAGAATTCTCTAATACACTTTCTGAAACCAGGTTGTTCATGGCCAAAATGAACACAACCATGAGAACCAATAAGGGGTGTCAAAGGAAATGTTGTGTGAGTATCATTGTCTAGGTTCACAATAAAGGCTGATAGTTCAAGACATCAGGTCACTAACCAGCTGAGTGGATCCGATGGTATATCACTGAGAAAGGTTCAAAGCCAGAAGCTACCTCTTCTGATGCAACATATCCTTGTCTGATTTCTCGACAGAGTCTGCATCTGCATCTGCATTAATTTTCATTCATGTGGGGGATTGTTGGAGAAGTTGAAATAAATTAGAAAAGTTTGGGCAAATGGGTTTGTCAAAAGTTGACAACCACCATATTTTGAGCTTAATTATGATTAGTGTTCGTTAATCAAAAACGAAAACTAATAATTTCTAAATTATCTACGTAACAAGTAGATGACTTTAGGCTTTTGAATCACTCGATTCCGATACCGGGTGAATGAGAAATTAATGCTCAAAGTTGGAGTGAAATTGGAAGGAAATTGGAAAAGTGGTGATGTGACCTCTTGAGGAGTGAACACATCACCCCTTAAGTGGAATACCACATTGGCCACTTGAGATGAAAAGGCCACCAAATATAGTTCAATTTGGAGCTTTCTAAAATGTGCCCTTTGGCATGAGAAGTTTTTGACGGAATCAGGACACAGCTCAGTCAAGGTTCACCACACACGCACGCGCGTGCGCGCTCCGCCGCCGCCCGCCCGTCCGGCCGGCTCGGCTCGGCTCATGGCTCATTCTTTTCTTTTTGGAGAAATTTTCTTTTACATTTTCCAGAAAAATGAATTAAGTGATCCAACGGTTGAAATATTTTTGATCATGACCGTTGCAAGAGTAGATCGTTGTCTACACGGATTATGATCTAACGGTTGAGATCATATTTGGGAGCGGTTTCTTCATCTAGATCTAACGGCTGTGGATCGTAGTCTACACGGATCATGATCTAACGGCTGCGATCGTATCTGGCAGCAGTTTTTTCATCCGACGGTCTACGTTTAAAACTGCTGCAGTTTACGATCTAACGGCTGTGGATGAAAACCGTTTGATCCGACGGCTGCGGTTTAATCTGGAGATTAACCGCCTAATCCTTTCCGCCTATAAATTTCTCCTTCTCCAGGCTTTCTACGACACTATGCGTTTTCCACTGCCTTCTGTTTTTCCTCCTGACATTTTCGTTTTTTTTGCATACTGCACTGCTACGTTTCCAGTTCGAGAAATCAGAGCATTCCGCAGGTTCGCCGAGTTCTTTACGTTGCTGTGCCGTTTCGTATGAACTGTAGCCGTTGTATCCTGGGAGACGTTTGCTGTTTTCCGTTGGGCACTTCGTACCGGAGCAAATCGTCTTAAGGACAGAGTCCTTAGACTCGCCTCGGTTCTGCTTGCATTTCGTCAATTTACACAAACGCACACTGTACACTGCAGTTGATTACAGTATCTAACAAGAACTACACTATATCATGATTTCTTACTTTTTGCCTATTTGTACATTACTACTACATTAGGTATTCGATCCAGTCCAATTATTTAGAATAGTATCTTTCATAGGGATTGATCAAGTAGATCTAATCCATTCGTGATCTAAAGTTGCTGGAGTATTTATTAAGAAGGATATGCATATATGATCGTTTACACTATCTAAAACTTTTGCAGCGGAGCTGCACCGAGATCCATGTTCTACACCATCCACCTCAAGGCCGATGTTTATTCTTCTGCATATTTCTATATGGTATGAGCTCCAAACTTTAGTTGTTTGAATACAGTTGGGCACGTTCCTCATGGATGAAGTGTTTGTTAATCACCTTGGAAGTTACTTTTTCGACCAAATCTTTTCACATAAATTCTTCGAAGGTTGGAGGAGGATCCCGCTCAGCAATGGATTGGAGTTAGGAAGAAGATCATCTGTATATCATAATTGACAACCAATTTAGGGTTGCATAATTGGATTCTTTCTTTCCAGAAATTGCATAATTTTGTTTAAAGAGAAAACGAAAAAAATCCTACTGGCTGTCATTTGGTCGGAAAACTAGTACGGGGCTTTTCACACTGTGCTTAGAGGATGTCCATGCTATTGATCCTGACAGGTACCATTGGCGTTTCCTCAGAAATTGGCCTTTAAGTGTTACCTTGAACGACCCCTGCTGTCCTGACTTGCTGAACTGCAGCGTATCTGGTTCAACTTTGATGGAGAGTGGCTTAGGTGACTTCACTGTTACTTTATATTCCGAATTACCTTCTCCAACATGCGTCACTGTCCTTCGGAAAT
This sequence comes from Eustoma russellianum, assembly GCA_036186865.1. Taxonomy (NCBI): domain Eukaryota; kingdom Viridiplantae; phylum Streptophyta; class Magnoliopsida; order Gentianales; family Gentianaceae; genus Eustoma; species Eustoma russellianum. The sequence continues at coordinate 30,920,673 of AP025071.1, read as the reverse complement.
ATGCTGAAATGTAGGTATCATTGTTATTCTTCAGTTGGTAGTGTATGGAGGGATAATTAAGTCCGTCATAACCCGGGTGTTTTGGGAACTCTGAGCACTTGTGTCGTTTGTCGCCTGTTATGAGAGCAATGATTGTATTGTTGTAGCCTTGTTCGCAGAGGAAACTTATGTAGGAGTCCCCATCCATGTCATAAACCAACCCGGGATCCAATGCTCTTACTGGGTCAATGTTCCCTGCTCCGCTGAGTAGTTGAGCTCCTTTTTGCTTCTTTATCATGGGTTTTGCTGAAAAGAAAAATGCAAGGATTATTTGGTCTGTTCGATGGAAGTTTTAATCTACACGAGACATACATATACGTGTATATGTATGTGTTATGCTTATATGTCTAAATGAGGGAAGGAAATTAAGGGAAGGCTCACCAGTAGTCATCATGGCTGACCTAACAGCAGCTGGAGACCAGTCAGGATGGAAGGATTTGATGTATGCTGCAACTGAAGCAGCATGAGGGGTAGCCATGGATGTTCCAGAGAGTATGTTATATCCGACTACCCGATGGTCGGTTGAGTCTCCGCTTAGTGAAGTCAGTTCTGAATAAGCAGCCAAAATTGAATCTCCTGGTGCAGCAAGGTCAGGCTGTTCCAATTCTGTACTGATTAAACTCCATTGTGTGTGGAAAGAAGAATTACTTTATAGATACACAAGATTAGTTCTTAAGTCTGCTTGCTCCGAACTGTTCCATCAGAATCTGGACAAGTCATTTTCTATGATCTTATATCTTGAAGCCGATGGAACAGTTTCGCCAACACAGACATAAGAAAGGTAAGACTACTATTCGTGGATTATGAATATTCTACTCCATAGTTTGCGTACCTTTAGAATTTTATAGGATATAGATTCTGGCCCTCTGGATGAAAAGCTAGCCACAAATGGTGCATAATTCTTTTGCCTAATTGCTCTGGACTTGTATATGATAGCTGTGGGTTTCCTGTCCATGGAAACAAAAGTTAAAGAACAGAACAACTATCATTTCTTCAACTCTTTGCATACTATTAAATCAACAAATTCGTTACTTGGTGGAGTTGATGTATCTATCTATCAGCTCTCCGTCACTGATAGTTACTATTGTTGATGGTGTTTCAGTGAGCATAGCTGTGTCCATAAACTCGTCATTAGTCTCGATCATTCCAATGCCTCCTAAATCTTTGATTGCATAATACAAAGTTGGTCCGCGACAGAATACAATTCTGCCTTTCACTTCCTTCTCTATCAGGCTCCCAGGATCACATGCACTGGCGTTCAGAGATATTGGGGCACTGGCATTTCGTGCTCGAGTTCCACTCACCAAAGGGTACATTTGTTTCATTGGGTACAAGTTAAGAGCATTTCCCTGCATGTCATATAACCAAAATATTGCCTCATATATGTTACATATAAGTCATGTATTTCTACCAAGTCAGTTTAGACATAGCATAAGTGATCCAGACCAGTCCTTTCTTTTGTTGGCTAAATAAATGTCTTGACATGACATGTAAATACGTGTCTAAGCATTTAATGTTTCCAGAAAGTGAGGACCAACAACTGCAAAGTTGATATTCAATCCGGACTTGGCAGAAACAAAATCAACTTACATGAAATCTTTGTCCGTTACCCAATATGGCAGGTGAATCAATAACCCTGTCAATGGTGCTAGCAGCCACGGTTGTGATCCATGGAGCAACATTCTCCACAGTGGAAAAGAAAGGGCCATCATTTCCTGCAGCACAGGCGACCAAGATGCCCTTCTTGACAGCATGGAAGCTCCCAATGGCTATAACATCATTAAAGTAGTTGCTCGAATATCCTCCAATAGAAACAGATAGAATATCTACTCCGTCAGCAATGGCGGCATCATATCCTGCTAAGAGGTCTGCGTCCTGGCAACCACCAGTCCAACATACTTTGTACATAGCTATACGTGCCAGTGGCACCCCGCCTCGTGCAGTTCCATCTGCAATGCCATATAAGCTTGCGTGCTTTACAGGGATGCCACCAGCTGTGGATGATGTGTGCGTGCCATGTCCATCAAAGTCTGCAGGAGACATCTGTTCGGAAGGAGCATCTCCATGCAAGTTGAAGTACTGGGCGCCAATGACCTTGCTGTCCACAACAATATAAAAAAATGTCAGGCAAAAACGCAGAAGATGGTTTGGAAAAAACAGATGAAAGAAATTGCCAAATTACGTTTCTTTGAGTGAAAATTCATGCAGGGCAGCTGACTAAATGGCTGTCAGGTTGGATGGTTAGATCATATAAATTTACATGATCTAATGTTGAGAATTTTATCTTACATCATACACTTTGAAATAAAATGCATGGGTTATATGAGCATAAGGTACCACCACCCATTGCTTTAAGGTTTTGTATAGATATGAGCCTCACCTCATGCAAGCCCAAGTTTCAACATGGTATCAAAGCAGGTTTACAATGTAGACTGACTCCTTGCCTGACCCATGATTGACCATTTATTGTCTCATCTCACCCAAATTCAAATATTCATGCTTGGCTTGTGGTTTGTGATTGAGACCGGATTCTAAGACCTGTATGTATGTTAAGCCACGTTGCCACGTAAGGGCGGATGTTGAGAATATTGTCCCATATCGGATACTTTGAGATAAAATACATGGGTTATATTATGATGATGTATGACTATTCATTGCATTAAAATTTTGAGTGGATATGAGCCTCACCTCACGTAATCCCAAGTTTCAACACCTAACGGTCCCAAGCTGGTTGAATTAGAAAGAAAGGTCTAAGTAACAACGTAAAGAATGACTAACTTGTTGCATCCGGTGAAGTTGTTGCCCTTTTCGCATTTGCCTTTCCATTTAAGGGGAGGCTGTCCGTAGCCCTCATCGCTGAAGCTTCTTGATTGGATATATATTCCTACAAAAAATTACACACAGAAGGGTTTGAATCAAATTATTTATGAATTCTTCATGTACTCTTCTTTTAGTTACTGTTTCTATTCGAGGGAGTTTTATTTGATGTGCGACCTGTATCAAGAAGACCAACAATGATGTTGCTCTCTACTTGGTTGTTTCTTTTAACTCTCAAAGGCATTCCAAGAAAATCCCATGATCTTGTTGTCCGAAGCTTTCTTTTAGTACTGGGAAACACTGAAACGACTTTCTCGTTTTCTATAATACCAAGTCAAAAAAAAAAAAAAAAAAGGAAATTCTTCAGTTATTAAGCATGCGAAACAAAAATGAGTGGAATTATTATATAAATAATATATATTTTTTGCATATACTTGAGAGCCTATCTGCTTCGTGCGGCAAGAGTCTTGCTGCAAAGCCATTCAAACTTCTTCCATAGCTGTGTACTTTTGATTGTCTTGCTATCTCTTCGCTGAGATTTGAGCATAGAAATAAAGGCACTAAAAGAAAAGCGTTTGCATGATAATCTTAACATAATTTTCTTGGACCGTAAAATTAGTTCATCAAAAAAAATGAATGAATCAATGTGTTGATTACTCTCCAATGGCTTCTAACAAAATCTTGTGGTGATCTTCAATCAAAGTGTTCTTATATTCTGGTACTTCTCCCATGTACACAATGTATATCTGCAATTATATGTATCACAAATGTCAGTGAAAAATATGGAACATTGAAGATAAATTTTAAAATGGTCATGGAACACCATGATTCATGACAAATGTCCCCATTTCATTGGATTAACAAGAAGGCTGGGATGGGGGGGGGGGAGCGGGTTGCATTCTTATTGTGATTGTATATTACTCTATACCTTTCTTTCGTCATTGTTGAATCCCTTGACAATGGTTGGCAGCAGACACAGATTGAAAAAGAGAAGCACGCACTTGGTATGCATCGCAATGGTATTCTTTTGCCAGTCGAAAGCCGAGTGAGTACTGAAGGCTGGAGAAGACTAGTTGGTTTTATATAGGTAATTTTTATTGCATGGATCTGGGTGGATGGGGGTGGGGGTGGGGGTGGAGTTGTAGTTGTTTTTTTAAAATCTATTTTCACAGAGTTAATAGTAAAACAACATGCGCGAGTGTTAAGGTCATCCTGTCAGTAGAGAGACATAGGCAGCAAAACTTCATGTGGTTTTGACTGATGAGTAATTTAAGGACATGAGGGAATAAGGATTTGTTGCCCTATTAAATAGGAATCTTCTTGTTCTTTGCTGACGACTGGGTCTGGATCCATTATTTTACTAAATTTAGCTCTGAAGAACAAAGGCTACCCATGGAGACTTCTTCCTTTTCACATTTCTCATGCATGCATTTCACTAGCTGGAACACATCCAATTGGTTTGGGTATAGCTATGAATAATATATTGCTCTATCTCCATAACTGTTGTATCGGTCTATATCTATAGAGGTCCTGTCGCAACTTTTCGAAATTAATATGTTATAAAGTTAAGCGTTAAAGCTTTTTAATGATATTGGAATGGTTGGATAGTTTGATGATTCTATACTTTGAGACCGATCATCTACGATTTATTCAACTTCGTATGTAGATAAAACAACAACCACAACAACATATACCTAGCATATTCCAACAACAACAAAAGTTATAACTAGAGTTTGAGGAGGGTGAGAGGCAGACAAAGAATAACTCCATCCCAAAGGATAGAGAGTTCGCTTCCAGCGAGACCCCCGACTCTATATGTACATGTATATACACATAATGAACGAACAAATAATGAAAAGCAAAGACAAACACAGAAAATGCGAAGTCAACTTAAAGTTGAAAGAGTATCTAAGCACCTTTATATACCCTAAGATGACTCTATATCATGTCTAAACCTCGCTAACCTTAATCCTCCGTCTTCATGAGATCCTATCCTAGACCATGTCCTCAGAGAGGTGTAAATCTAGTAGGTCATGTCTAATCCTTTTCTCCCAAGTCAGTTTGGGCATGCCTTTACTTCTTTTCCCCTCTACAATGAGGCTGTCAACTGCTCTGACAGACGCCGTTGTATGTCTCCGCTTGACATGTCCAAACCATCTCAGTCTCCCTCCCTTGTCTTATCCACTATACTAGCCACCCCTAGCCTTTCCCTATATACCTCATTTCTGAGCTGGTCTACCTTGTATGTCCACGCATCCACCTCAACATCCTCATCTCTGCCACTTCCATCTCCTGCGACTGTGTCCTCTTCATGATCCAGCATTATGTCTCATATAACATTGTCGGCCGCACTGGCACCCTATAAAATTTACCATTTAATTTAGTTCGAAAATTCTTGTCACACAGCACACCTGAGATCGCTCTCCACCTATATCAGCCTGCTTGAAAACGGTGCACTACATCACTATCTATGTCCTCATCCCGCTGTACAAAAGACAATTAAAAACACCAGAACACAAAGATGTATTCGTTTACCCTTCCACATGGCCTCATGAGTGTGACAAGAAGCTTTATGTTGCCTGAAGCATACTCTTAATGAGTAGGGATAACGGTGCAACAAATACCAAATTTTTGCTATTGTTTTTTAAAACCAAATGTACAGAAAACATCATTCAGATATAATAGTGAAATACAAACAACTATCCAGGTCACGAGAATGCAGAAATTTCTTGAACAAAGTTTACGTATTATTGATAATACTAAGTATGGTTTGTTTGGCTGGAATTGTTATAGCCAAAGATTCTTCCACATTGGCATTAGCATCTTCACATCTATACTATATATTAACTACTAGGGCCACAAAGAAATCAAGTATTCAAGAATTAATCTACTTATAGGAGGGACCACAGGAGTATTCACAGAATGTTTAGACTCTGTCCAAATTAATGATCCTGAGAGATACCATTGTTTTTTCCTTCAAGAACTACCCTTTCACCATCACCTTGAACGAAGCCTTATGTCCTCCTTTCTAAAGGAAGTAGTATATGGTGTTGGGCACCACATCAATATAGAGACCCTGTGTAGACACCATGGACGCCATGTACTTCGATTCGCCTTCTCCTACGTGTGTCACCGTCCTATAGAAGACCGCTGAGAATACGGTGACGTTGGGACTCATGATCAGTTGGTAGTGTATATAGGGATAGTTGAGGCCATCATGCCCCTTTTTGAAGGGTAGTCGGAGCACTAGGTTGTTTTATTGCCTGTGATGCCAGCTCTTGGGAAGTCGTAGCCGTGCTGGGCAGAGGAAGCTGATGTAATAATCTGTGTCCATGTCATATCCCGGTCATGGATCCACTGCTCCTACTGGGTTGATGTTCCCTGATCCGCTAGCTAATTTGGCTCCTTTCTGCTACTTTTGCATTGGTGTGGCTGATGCATCGAGGCAAGCGAAGCAACAGCAACAACCATACCCGATATGTCCAAACAACAATAAAAGTTATCGCTAGGATCAGGGTAGGGTGAGAGACATACAAACAATACATGCATCCCAAGTAGTTATTCATGCATAATCAAGGCAAGCATTCATGCATAATCAGTATGATACAAAGCATAAAGACAAGTACCGTACCTGCTTTTTTCTCTTCGGTACACTGAACACTAGTATACTTTATCATCTTTTTAAGCCATCTTCATTTTCGCAGAAATAGACACCCCACTCCGCCCACCCATCCGCCCCACACCCAACCTTCCTACCAATTCCTGTTAGCAAAGGTTGAACCCCAACCCAAATGGTCCAACTGTTCCAGCTCCAAGGAGCTGCGTGGAGGATGTAAATCAGGAATGCATCGGCCTCCTAGATTAGGTGAAACCTTACACAGTTATCCACACAAGGTGCCTCACAAACCAGGCCTTTGGCCTGAGTAACACCCACATTGTGCGCGTCCCTGGATTCGAACTCATGACCTCTTGTTGTCAATCCTCAACCCGAATAACAACTGGACTATGCCCTGGGCATCTACTACCAATTCCTGTTTACACCCTCGGCCACCTATGCTGCCACCTCCCCCCCCCCCCGGTAACAAACCCATTTACAATGTTCTTGCTTCCCTCTCCTTACGTTGCCACCCTCTCTTCTCCTCCTCCAACAGCTCAACTGCCACACTCTTATCCTACACCCACAGAGCGCCGACGCCTGCGCTGCCCACCACCGTTTCCCCAGTTGTCCCTCTCTTCCGTGCTGTCTCCATTCCCAGATTTTTGTTCCGCTAATAAGGCTTAACCCGTGCAACATCTCAGCTGCACCGCGGTAAAACCTCTTCCTCCGACTTAACAAATCCATCATCCCTCAGCAACCCCTCTCTCCTCATTCACCCTCCCCACGCTGCCCCTAATCCCCCATATCGTCAAATGAATCTTCAAAAGAGGTCTTGCTTTTCCCCACCCCCAACCCTCCCCTGGACGGCAACCACTCCACTTTCAAAATCCCCAAGGCAGCAACAACACCTGAAAAGAAATGCACTTCTTCTCATTTAGCCAATCAAAATTTATAGGTGTAGATACATTGATTTGTTGAGAATTCCTAAATTCAAGGAGGAAATCACGTCAATCACCGCAAGAATAGGAGCATGTGCCGATTTTGTCTTTATGTTGATTGATTTGTTTGTATTCAATTGTATTTAATTCTGTAATTATACAGTTACCTTACTTAGGCATAGAATAGGCTATAAGAAAGATGTATATGGTGTATACGGTTGAATCAAGAAATTCAAAAAGAATTTTTTCCAGTTTTGCTCTTTTACACATGGTATCAGAGCAGGTCCTTCTCAATTGGACCTGAATCTTAACCTTGCAAATCTTTGGCTCAGAAAATCTTCATCACAGCCATTGCTAAAACCGCTAACTACTGCAAACCTGTGCCTTCAAGGCTCAGACTATTATCATCATTGCCCAATACCTTACCCTTCTTTACCTGCGTGTTGATCTGTGTTCTTCAAAGGCTCAGATCATTGTCATCATAGCCAAAATACCTTGCCCGACTTGACTTTGATCAAGTCATCCCTGCTCAAATCAGCTGTTTATCTGCAGAAAACCAGGAAACAGTATGTCACAAACACCTGCAAATACCGAATCCAGGCCAGAAAGTTCGGAAATTAAACAACTTCCCTCTAATATGGATTTTTCAGAACAGTTTGCACGGTTTCTTCAACAAAATCTCAATCTGCCGTCATCAGCACAAACAACATCCGGCAACTTAGTACTGAAAGTCAAACTGAACAATACCAACTATCCACTCTGGAGCAGACTGATGAAGATTGCATTAGGTGGCAGGGGGAGGAGCTCCCACATTACAGGGGTTCCTCCACCCCCCCCCCGCCAACTGACGCCAACTACCCAACCTGGGAGCAAAGTGACCAGTTAGTATTCACTTGGCTAATAGACAATATTGATGATAGCCTAGTGAATAATGTTTCTAAGTACTCTACAGCCAAAGCACTTTGGGATGGGTTAGCCGTTACTTATGGGTCAGGGAGTGATCCATTACAGATCTTTGACCTGCATAAGCAGTGCTATACCATCAAACAGGGGAATCGTTCCCTGGAGGCATTATGGGACCAGTTTCAGGGTCTGTGGATGACCATAGATTCCATGGACCCAAACCCCATGGAATCTCCACAGGACATTGCAGTCTACGCGCGAAAAATTCAAGAACAAAGGCTGTATCAACTGCTATTGGCAGTTGATGACAGGTACTCAGACACAAAAAAGGAAATCCTCAAGAAGGACCCTAGACCTGCTGTTGAAGTGGCATATAATGAACTACGCCGGGCAAATATACAAACAGGAGTCCTTACCGTCACTCCATCAGACGGATCGTCATCATATGGAGTAGGCCAGGGGCTGGCCATTAAGGCACCGGAGTCAAGCAGACAGCGCAAGGGGCAGGACCATCCACCACCACGCTCAGGGCACACTTCACGGCGTGGGATAGAGGACAAGAGCAGCCAAGAGTGCAGCCACTGCAAAAAACGGGGACATTTGAAAGAAAAATGCTTTAAGCTACATGGCTACCCGGATTGGTGGGATGAATTCACCAAGAAAGGCAAAGCATCAGTAGCACAGTCCACCGGAGATGGAGGCTCTAGCGGGAAAGAAGAAATCAAAGGCAGAAATCACGAAGATGAAGGAGAGAGAGGAGGCACGGCCATGGCGGCTAGGGGAGGAGACGCAGGTACAAGGGTTAGGGCAAGTGACGGCCCTAACCCTAAATGTTCTTTAAATACCTCCAAATGTGTTGAAATTGCTCCCCATACCCCTGCAGGTTCTAAAATTAGTTCCCAGACCCCTGAACTTTGCAGCAATACGAGTTTTCCCCCTGCAGTCCTGGAACAGGTTAAATACCCCCCTTCAGATTCCCAAATTGCACCCGTAACCCCATATTTGAAATATTCCTCAATCCAGTCCTCCACACCTTTAAAAATTACTCAGTACCCCCCTGCTGTCCCTGAATTGCCACAAATAACCCCTACCCAAACTCAATCACCACATCCCTCATATTGTTACACTTCCCAAGGTACATCTCAATGGATAATTGACTGTGGTGCCACAGACACCATGACCAACGACCCTTCCGACCTTATTACTCATACCCCTCCTACAAAAACCACAGTTGAAACTGCCAATGGAACTACTATCCCTGTTGTTAGTGGAGGATCCATATCCATTACACCTACCCTTACTTTAAAAAATTGTCTATATGTTCCTGCTTTATCTACGAAATTGTTATCTGTAAGTCAAGTCACTAAGGAACTAGACTGTATTGTTATGATGTATCCTAATTTTTGCCTTTTGCAGGACATTCATACGCGGGCGATCATTGGGCGTGGTACTGAGCGGCAGGGGCTATACTTTGTGGATGCCGTGGCGCAACAGGGACAGTCTAATCTTGCCACCGGGACAGTCGAAAGGCAGGTGTGGTTGTGGCACCGCCGGTTAGGGCACCCATCTTTTGGCTACTTACACCGTTTATTTCCAACCTTATTTACTTCATCCCAGCATAATTTTACCTGTGATACATGCCTCCGGGCAAAACAAACTCGGGCATCTTATTCTTCAAATAATACTCGTGTCAATCATATGTTTGAGTTAATACATTCTGATGTTTGGGGGCCTGCTCCGTATCATACCCCTCTTGGATTTCAGTACTTTGTTATATTTGTTGATGATTTCTCTCGTATGACGTGGTTATACATTATGAAACATAAATCTGAAGTTCCTCAAAAGTTTTTCACTTCTATCAGATGATTCATACCCAGTTTGACACAAAAATAAAAATACTTCGCTCTGACAATGGAGGGGAATATATCAATGGGGACTTGAAACAATTCTGTCATACTCATGGTATTATACACCAAACTACTTGTCCTTATACTCCTGAACAAAATGGGGTCGCAGAAAGGAAAAATCGTATTCTCCTAGAAATGACTCGAGCTATTATGGTTGAATCTCATGTTCCGACGAGTCTTTGGCCGGAGGCTGTATCCACTGCCACCTATCTCCTCAACCGCCTCCCAAGCAAAGTCCTTAATTATCAAACCCCCTTACAAACACTGTCTACCCAACATGATATACCGTCCATCTTTACACTACCACCCCGAGTCTTTGGATGTACGGTCTTTATCCATACACCCAAACATGAACGTACCAAACTTGACCCATGTGCTGAAAAGTGCGTATTTGTTGGCTATGCCTCTACTCAAAAGGGGTATCGTTGCTATAATCCACTCACTCACCGTATCCATACCACCATGAATTGCACCTTCCTTGAGACTGAATACTATTACACCCCCCGATCTCGGTTTCAGGGGGAGACCACCATGTATCCACAAGATGGAAACCTTGATTGGTTGGTGTCAGAACCTACCTGCCTGACGATAGTTCCAACACGGCAAGTAGATGGCGCCGACTGTGCTATAGCTCCTCACAGTGGATCTTCTGAAGCGACTGTACCACCACCTGATGATCCTCCGATGAATGAACTCCCAAAGGTAACAAATTTGGATACATGGAAACCTTGATTGGTTGGTGTCAGAACCTACCTGCCCGACGATAGTTCCAACACGGCAAGTAGATGGCGCCGACTGTGCTATAGCTCCTCACAGTGGATCTTCTGAAGCGACTGTACCACCACCTGATGATCCTCCGATGAATGAACTCCCAAAGGTAACAAATTTGGATACATGTAATGAGCAGTCTGACCCTTTACTTGATCCAGGTAATAATGAAACAACAGATACTGACCCAGACATTTACACTGCACATCTCGATAACACGAATGTACCACCCCACTTGGCCGACACACTTGATCCAGGACCACAGGGAGAAAATATTGAGCAAAGTCAGAGACGGATCTTACCTCAAAGGTCTAAAAGAGGAGTTCCGCCCGAACGGTACTCTCCCACACAGGTTTCTAAAACTTCGAGGTATCCTGTAAATGCTTCCTTAGAAAAGTTTTCTAATCTAGCCAAAAGTTTTTTTGCTACCTTGTGTTTAGAACAGGTACCACGAACCACTGATGAAGCCCTAAGTCAGTCAAAGTGGAAGGAAGCCATGATGACAGAAATGAGGGCTCTTGAAAAAAATGACACGTGGCAGAAGTGTACTCTTCCTCATGGAAAGAAGACTGTGGGATGTCGGTGGGTATTCACGATCAAATACAAAACAGATGGCAGTGTTGAGAGGTACAAGGCACGTTTAGTGGCAAAAGGTTATACCCAGACATACGGCGTTGACTACTCTGAGACATTCTCACCAGTGGCTCGTATCGACACAATCAGAGTACTATTCTCCATTGCTGCAGCTAAAAATTGGCCACTCCGTCAGTTTGATGTTAAAAATGCATTTCTTCATGGTGACTTGGAAGAAGAAGTGTATATGGATCCTCCACCTGGTTTTTCTCAAGGGTTCAAGATGAGAGAAGTCTGCAAACTAAAGAAAGCCTTGTACGGATTAAAACAATCTCCCCGAGCCTGGTTTGGAAGATTTACTGGAGTTATGAAACAAGATGGCTATCGGCAAAGCAATGCCGATCACACACTATTCATTAAGAGAAGGGGAGAACTGGTGACGTGCTTAATTATCTATGTTGACGATATGGTCATCACATGGAGTGACACTGAAGAAATGATGCGTCTACAGAGTCACTTATTCACTAAGTTTGAAATGAAGGATCTTGGAGGATTGAAGTACTTTCTGGGAATCGAAGTGTTAAGGTCAGAAGCTGGGATCTATATCTCTCAGAGAAAGTATATCTTGGATCTGCTTGCTGAAGTTGGAATGCTAGACTGCAAACCGTGTGATACCCCGATGGCAGTAAATCATAAGTTGGAAGTAATAGATGGAGCACCCCCCACTGATAAAGGTCGATATCAGAGGTTAGTTGGAAAGCTAATCTACTTGTCACATACTAGGCCCGACATTGCCTTTGCTGTAAGTTTGGTAAGTCAATTCATGCATAATCCTCAAAAACACCATATGGACGCAGTCTTAAGGATCCTACGGTACTTAAAGCATACACCAGGAAGAGGCATTGTATTCCGCAATAATGGGCATTTGGATATTCAGGCATATACGGACGCTGATTGGGCTGGGAACTTAATGGACAGACGGTCAACCTCAGGTTACTTCACACTCGTTGGGGGCAACCTCGTGACATGGAGAAGCAAGAAACAAAAGGTGGTTGCCTTGTCAAGTGCAGAAGCTTAGTTTCGCGGAGTTGTGAAAGGTATCACGGAAGTTCTTTGGATACAGAAATTATTGCGGGATATCGGGATACCAGTAAACATGCCAACGCCTTTATTTTGTGATAACAAAGCGTCAATTAGCATATCTGAAAATCCGGTGCAGCATGACAGGACTAAGCACGTAGAAATTGATCGTCACTTCATCAAAGAGAAGTTAGACAATGGGATAATTGAGTTGCCACATGTCCGTTCAGAAGATCAGTTAGCAGATGTGTTGACTAAGGCGATAAATGGACGATCGTTTGAGATTATTCTAGGCAAGTTGAACATCGTTGACCCCGTTGCTCAACTTGAGGGGGAGTGTTGAGAATTCCTAAATTCAAGGAGGAAATCACGTCAATCACCGCAAGAATAGGAGCATGTGCCGATTTTGTCTTTATGTTGATTGATTTGTTTGTATTCAATTGTATTTAATTCTGTAATTATACAGTTACCTTACTTAGGCATAGAATAGGCTATAAGAAAGATGTATATGGTGTATACGGTTGAATCAAGAAATTCAAAAAGAATTTTTTCCAGTTTTGCTCTTTTACACATGATTGATATCTATCACTTTCTTAATTATAACTAAAAAGATAATCTCAAATCCTATCATTAGTATACAATCAAATTCAATATATGATTAAATAATGCTAATCTCCTAATCAATGTACATATTCAATCATATCCGCAAATATCCACAATTACATTATTTACCTGTCGAGCTCTCTCCAGCTTGTTAGATCAAGTCAAGAATGTCTGCTGCCCAGCACAGCAGCTCCGGCCCAACCTAGCCCAATAGCTCGGTAAGTCACTAGACCAAGTCTTCTCTGTTGCCTAACTCAGCACAGCAGTTCGGCAAGTCACTAGATCAACTCGGCAGATCAAGTGAGCTCTAACAACACCAACTTCATAATATATCCAATTCAACAGGAAATTCCTCAGTTATATTTGAAATAATGTGGCTTGTAAACATACACGGGAGATTTCATATGATGCTTAGAGTCAGTCCACACTATTGATTCTGACAAATACCACCGATCTTTATTCAAGAATGTGCCTCTGATCGTTACTTTAAACCACCCCTGCTGTCCTTTCTTATTGAAAACAAGCGTCTCCGGTTCAACGAGAGACCCCTCGGGGATTTCACTTTAGCTTTGTACTCCGATTTGCCTTCTCCTACATGAGTCACTGTCCTCTGAAATACTCCTGAAATGTCGGTAATAGTATCGTCTTTTAGTTGGTAATATCTTGAGGGATAATTCAGACCACCATGTCCATAGTGGTTCGGAAGATCCGAGCAGTGACGTGCATTCTTCCAGCTAGGAGGGCGATGAAGGTATCGTTGTAGCCTGCTTGGCAGAGAAAACTGATGTAAGAATTCTCGTCCATGTCATAAACCAGGCAAGGATCCTCTGCTCTTACTGGGTGGATGTTCCCTGCTCCAGTAGCTATTACTTCCTTCTGGCTTAATCTTTATTGGTTTTGCTGTTGAGTCCAAGAGCGTTTCAAAGGGAAGGCAAGACATCAGTAAATGAGTTAGCAAGTCATAATCTCAAGTGCAAAAGATGTATCTGTGTAGTCAATTCTAATTAGTAGCTACTTATCAACTAATAACTTACAAATAATAGAAAATGACAAGTTAATGGGTGATTTTTCTATTAACATCCATTGCAAAAGATGCATTGACGTGTAGTTAGTGAGAAAGAATTGCTAGTAGTATCAAGTGCAAAATAGGCATCTCTATCTAGCTAGATCTTGATCATCATCCGTATCCAGTATATCTCAACGACAACAAAAGCTATCGCTAGGGCAGACAAACAATACCTTTGTCCCAAGGGATAGAGAGTTTGCTTCCAGTGAAACCCCCGTCTCTATATGTACCTGCATAAATGACATAATAATAGAAATATGATGTGCTAGTGTGTTAATGAGGGAATTCAGGAAATGCAAAGAAGAGGCTTTCGATATTAAAATACACATAACGTGTATATGTACATGTAATGCAAAACAACGGTAAAATATCAACAAACAAGTGCAAAGTCAACATAAAGCGTGGATAGTGTCTACGCCTATCTACGTCTCTAAATATACTCTAAGGTGTCCCTATATATGACCTATACATCGTTAACCTTAATTTCATGTCTCCATGAACTCCTATCCTGGATCATGTCCTCAGAGAGGTGCAAATCTAGTATGTCGTGCCTAATCTGCTCATTCCAAGTCAATTTGGGTCTGCTTTTACTCATGTTCCCCTCTACAATGATGCTTTCAGTTGCTCTGACCGACGTCATTGTCTGTCTCTGCTTGACATGCCCAAACCATTTCATTCTTCCGTCTCTTATCTTATCTGCTATACTAGTCACCCCTAACCTTTCTCGAAACACCTCGTTTATGATCCGGTCTATCCTTGTATGCTCACACAGCCACCTCAACATCCTCATCTCTGCCACTTCCATCTTCTGCAATTGTGACCTCTTGATGGCCCAGCAGTTTGTACCATATAGCATTTCCGGTCGTACTGCCAGCCTATAAAATTTTTTCCTTAATTTAGTTGGGAAATTCTTGTCACACAACACCTTTAAGGGTGCCCTCCATCTACACCAGCCTGTTTGAACTTGATGTCTACATCACTATCTATATCCCCATTTTGCTGCACAATGATCCTAAGTATTTGAACTTACTTACCTGTGGTACCACTCGACCATGGAAAAAGTATCACGTCAAGTGAGTGATTGTGCGTAAAACAAGATTGGAAGTTCAATGGACAAGTTTTGTATCGTGCATAGGAAGTTAGAGGAAGAGCTCGCCAGTTGTCATTAGAGCAGACCTGATAGCAGCGGGGGACCAATCAGGACGAAGGTTTTGACATAGGCAGCGGCGGCAGCGACATGAGGGCAAGCCATGGATGTTCCAAAGACTAGTGCATAGTCAACTATACGAGGATCATCTGGTTCTTGACTTAACCAAGGGTATTCAATCTTGTAGCAGCAGCTAATATGTTATTTCCTGGTGCAGCAATGTCAGGATGATTCAATCCTTTAGTTAGTCAAGCAGTGACTTTCAAATACTCAAAACAAACCAAAACATATTTCCTATTCACTTGTTTAAAATATCTAGAACAAAAACAGTTATACTTGATGAATATTGTGCATGTGTTACTATTGAGAATATTGTTCCACATTGGTAACTTTGAGATAAAATACATGGATTATATGAGGATGAGGTATCACCACCTATTGCTTTGGATATGAGTCTCACCTCATGTAAACCCAAGTTTCAACATGGTATCAGAACAAGTTTAATATGTAGACTCACACCTTGTCTATCATATGGTTGGACAGTTATTGTCTCCTCTCACACAGCAGCAGCAGCTGGTTTAATATGTGGACTCACACCTTGTCTATCCCATGGTTGGCCAGTTATTGTCTCCTCTCACCAAGTCCAGATGTTCATGCTTGGCTTGTGGTTTGTGATTGAGGACGGGTTATTAGACGTATGTGTATGTCCTTGTCTATCCCATGGTTGGCCAGTTATTGTCTCCTCTCACCAAGTCCAGATGTTCATGCTTGGCTTGTGGATTGTGATTGAGGACGGGTTATAAGACGCATGTGTATGTCAAGCCGGGCTTTCACGTGAGTCGCGAGTATTGAGAATATTGTCCCACACTGGCCACTTGGAGATAAAATATATCATGGCTTGTGGTTTGTGATTGAAGACGGTATCTAAGGCGTGTGTGTATGTCAAGCCACGTTATCACGTGAGGGCGGGTATTGGGAATGTTTGGCCACTTTAAGATGAGATAAAATACATGGGTTACATAAGGTAACACAACCAATTTTTTTAAGGTTTTGAGTAGATATAGGACTCAACTAAGGTAAGCCCAAGTTTAAACAAGTTTCAACACTTGCTAAATACATTGAGAAACTTGTCGGTTATAAATTCTGGGCCTCTAGATGAAAAGCTAGCCATTGATTCTGCATTTTTTGATCTTAGGTGGTGTTTGGTTGGGGGGTTTGGGAATAAGGGAATAGGTTTGGAGGAATCCAAACCCATTGAAGTTGTTTGTTTGGGAAAATGAGAGTATGGGTATCACTTTGATATCCAAGTATTTGGTAATCGATATCGTTTTTTGATATACTATCCCCTTGTCTATCAATATGGGGGAATGAGGGGTATGACCGATCAACGCCGCCAGCCACCGTCCGCCGCCACTGGCCGGTCACTATTCTGGCCGGTCAAATATTTCCAGCCATTTTTCGGCCGTCCAAATTCGATACATATTTCAATTCAGATACATTCCAAGCAACATAAATGTCTATCATACCCATTCTCACTTCAATACCAAACAACTATCACTTTATATCCTCCAAACCCATACCATGTTATACCAATTCCGATTCTGATTCCGATACCCAAGTACGAACCAAACGCCAACTTATTTCTCTCAGACTTGAATATGATATCAGTAGGATTCCTGTGGTCAAAATCTGATAAATTAAATTTGGGCATCAAGAAAAGTAAACAACATTTAGCTTTTTCTCATAAAAGAATTAACTTACTTGGTGGCATTGATGTGTCTTTTTATCTGATCGCCGTCGGCCACAGTGACTGGGGATAAGATCCCCTCACCGCAAGAGGGTGCAGTGATGCGTGACCGCGCGACACGTGACAGGAAGGAGGATGAAGAAAGTGGGGGTTAGGAGATCCCAACCCCAGTGACTGAAGCTTCTGTCGCCCAGTTAATAAGAGGTACGTCCATATAGGCGTAGGGGGTCTCAATAGTCCCGACTCCTCCTACTGTTTTGACATAACCTTCCGGCCTATAATAATTATGCCTGCAGAATACGATTTTCCCTTCCACTTCCGTCTGGGTTAGGATCCCATGATCCCAAATCTCTCACCCCACGAGTCACTGCGTGACAAGCAGCAGGAGGTGGATGGTGAGGCTAGATCGGGTCATCCTCATCTAGCTTCACCATTCACCTCTACTGCCACGTGTCGCGCGGTGACGCTTGAGGTGAGGAGAAAGTGGGTGAGGTGATCTCATCACCTTCCGTCTTGTTCAGAATCCCTCACCCCATGTATGATAAGGCATACTAGTGTACCTGAATGATAAGGCATGCCAGTTCTGTTTGGCGGAACAAGAGACACTGCCTCATCTCTTCTTCTCCTGTCCAGCAACAATACAAGTCTGGAATTCTATCTCGGCATGGCTTGGGCTTCCACGAGGACTTACTACAGTCCGCAGATTGCTGACCTAGAGAGCACGCAACCTAAAAGGGAAGGTGCTCAAAGCCAAGACAGCAAAAATTGTTGTGACAGCTACAGTATATCACATATGACAGACGCGAAATTGATACATTTTTGAAAATATTGCTTTTGTATCTAGGGATGTAGTACATAGAATATGCACTCATGTGTACAAAGTGATGTTTAAGCTGTTCTTTCACATTTTAGACATAGGCAACGCCCCTATTGTTTAAAATAGCTTACATTACTAGATAGTGCATGTAAATCGGCAGCCTGATCTGTAAATAAGACTATTGTATGAAATACATCCCTTCGATGTTTTGATACTCAGATAATACAAATTTGCATTATATCCAAAAAAATGCTAGAACTAATGTCTATTTTTTGACTTCTGTTCTCAGAAACAGAAAAATTGTTGACTTAAGTACACATTAGTGTTATAGGATCATACTTATCTTGTAACTGATACCGGAAATTGCATTGATGCTATATGCTATACCTTTATTCCATCATTTTGGGACCCTTTGACAACTACTACAGAAATCAAAAGGTTGAAGACTAGGAATTTTCATTTGCTTATTTTTCATTTAGTTTAATCTATTTTGATTGAATAAGATAAAGTTTCTTCGGTTATTTTATGAGCTCTTTCACCGAACACTTGGAGAGCATGCGCATGAAAGCCAAAAATAATAATAAAATGTTAAAGAGGAAGAGAGATTTACTTCATCTTGATATATTTATTCGCATAACTAATAATTTGCTTGTCTCACGTCAACGTTTAGATTTGAAGGCACTATTATAACTATGGCAATGTTAGTATTAAACGTTTTTCTTTTTCATCCTATAATTGACTTTGTATACGTCTAAAGTTATTCTTTTATACATTACCCTCCTTTTCAGTCCCTAGCTAGCATGTTGGGACAATTTTTAGTACATTATGTTTTAGAGTTTAGCATTTTTTTTTTAAAATCAAAAGGCTTTCGGTCGTTGCATATAACATTTAAAATATCTGAAATTATAGTATTTATCAAAAATCCTGTTTTTTCTTATATTAAATATCCATTGTTCATTAAATCGTAGTTAATTTGACTGTTAAATCATTGCTAACTGTTGACATTCACTCTAACAGATCAACAACATTTGAATAAAACTGTAATTTCAAAAGTTTGAGATATTTCGTACAACTTAAAACCATCTAGAAAAAAAAACGTGACTAACTCTTATGTTTTTATTTTTAAAACTTAGTGAATAACATGTATCACTCAACAACAACAACAATCATTCCAGTATATCCCAACGATATCA
>AP025071.1:30845474-30899624 GCA_036186865.1 Eustoma russellianum | reverse complement strand
GAGAGTTGGTAGATGTTCGAGGCGACGACCTTATTATTGTTCTCCTCAAGTAAACTTAAATAACTGTCTTTATGTCTTAACGTTGT
Source organism: Eustoma russellianum (assembly GCA_036186865.1). Classification (NCBI taxonomy): domain Eukaryota; kingdom Viridiplantae; phylum Streptophyta; class Magnoliopsida; order Gentianales; family Gentianaceae; genus Eustoma; species Eustoma russellianum. The sequence continues at coordinate 30,899,538 of AP025071.1, read as the reverse complement.
TATTCAACTTGCTCTCAATTAGTCAAGTGACAAAGAAAATTAATTGTGTGGTGTTAATGAATCCCAATGTTTACATCTTGCAGGATATTTTAACAAAGGAGATCTTTGGAATTCATCCCAATGTACTGCATGTCTGCATCGATGGCCAAATATAAACTGCCGACATATATTTGTTGCTGAGTCGTGGGCTAGACAATTGAAAATAACATGCCACATTTGTCAGAGTCTCCAACATTATTGCCTTTCACCACGCATTCCAACTACTCAACCAACCTATCTGCATCTCAATTTATTCAAAATGTCCATCACATTTTTCTGTCTGAAAACGTTTGTCATTTTAGGTGTGACACATGACACCAATTTTGCATATTTCTTTTTCTTTTACTTCCAGCTCTATGGAGGGGTGTACATGGTCCGGTCCGGTTGGTTTTTAGGCATATTACAAACCTAACTGTTTGTAACAAACTAAATAATCACAAGACAACTAAACAAAGTACAACAACAACAACATTACCCCATTGTCTTAGAAGTTCTCCACCAATGACGAGGTATGGGGGGTCGGATGTACGCAACCATACCCATGCGTTAGAAACACATAGATGTTGTTTCCCCATGACCCATAATCAAAATTGCATCCAACTGCGTCGATCAACTGCTACTTCACAATATAAGAAGTGCATCAAATTTAGTGAGTCATCATCATACACATACACACACACCACATACTTACATATATTATACATTTATATATTTTATAAAATGTATATTTTATAAAATATATTTCATAGAAACTGTCCGGTCCATTTTTTATGAAATAATATCCAATATATTATAATTTATATATATATATATATATATATATATATATATATATATATTATAGAAGCGGTCCCGTAGTTTTTACGGTTTAAAAGTTCCAAAACAGAAAACCGGATCGTATAGAACTGTTTGGTTTTCAAAATTTTTAAAACCGACTGTTAAACCGCAGTTCAGCTTTTATTGGTTTGGTTTGGTTTGGTTCGGTGTTTGGTCTGATTTATAAAAAAATTGTTCACCCCTAGCTCCATGTATTAGATAAGTTTTATATGCTCTTTCCTTTGCAATCTTATGAGCAATTATTAACCTGAAATTACGCACGATAGCAAAATATAATTGCGTATACGCATATGGAGAATTCGAACAAACAGTTAGATACGTTGACTATTTATTTCAAGTGTAATAACCAGTAGTAATACAAGATTACTATAAAGTCGATTCTCTATTTCAGGTGTAAGAACGTTTAGAACTTCCAGGAAAAAGTAATAATGATGCACGAGGTATCATTTGCAAGCATGATTGGAGGAGTCGGCAGCATGGGATCTATGCATGTTCACGACGTCACGTGTTCTTCACAAGGCCAATACAGAGGCTCATCATCAAGACATATGAAAATCGGGATAAACATTCATATTGTCCTTTGTGTTATTATTATATTGTGAAGTAACAGTTGATCGATACAGCTTGAAGCCATTTTTATTATGGGTCATTGAAAAAAACCTATGTGTGTTTATAACACATAAGTATGGTTGAATACATCCGAGACTCTCATACTCCGCCATAGACAAGAGACTCTAAGGCAATGAATTAATGTTGTTGTTATCCTAAATAAATAATTAAGCAAAATGTATCCAATCACAACGAACCAGGCAGAGTCAAACAATCATATTGCAAATGGTTTACGTGTTGGATGTCTGCAATCTAGCATTTTTGTTAAATAATTTCTGAATTAAATATTCTGAACAAATAATGTGGTCGTTATTTAGTGACAGATTATTTATCTAACCGCTAATGTATCACTGAAAGTGTTTAATTAAATAGTTGATTAAGCAAAGAGTGGATACTCAACATGCTAACAATGAATTAAAAAAAACACATGCTGACAAACCCTTGGGTAAAACTAGTTGTATTCTGTCTTCAATAAAGAATCTTTTCAAAATGCAAGACAATAAGAAGAGAGATGGTCTGACAAGTTAGAAATATATAGAAAAAAGAAACATAAGGCTAAAGGACATGTATAATTGAGTACAATAAAATAAAGAAAAATTTAAAATAAAAATTTTGCGTCCGAAGAAGGAATCAAGGTTACGAAACAGTTTGAGCATCTGGATATAGGCTAAAATTTATTTATTTTTCAGTTAGATCATACAACAACAACATTACCTCATTGCTTAGAGGCTTCTGTCTATGATGAGGTATGTGTCGATATTTCCAGTTAGATCATGATTAAATTAATTGTCATGATGATGATTTTTTACATGAAAAAAAGAACTTTACGACATGAACCTCTCTTGATCTAATTGTCAAAAAGACAATTATATACTATTAGACCAACTGGCAAATTGCTTCATTTTCAATAAAATATTTTTTGCGCGTAAGAACTAACAGAATTATAGGTAACAACAGGGTCCAAAAAAAAGTTCTGTAATAATATAATTATCTTTGTGAAGTTATATCATCACGGGAAATTATAACAAATTAGGCACATATGATATTGGTTAATTTCTTGTAGGGAGTCGTCTTTAAGAGTAAAACCTTATATAGTTGATTATGATAATGAACGTCAACTCTACCTATTTCAATGCCAAAAATAAAGAAGCCAGAAAATTGTCATGTACTTCTTTTTAACTATAAGATATGAACAAATTAGTTAAAACTAAAATTTCTAGTCTCAAGTATCATGTAAATCGACTATTTTTGGCCAATGATGCTTGTATAAAGTCCGTAACAATTACTGTAGAGGGAGTGAATAAAGAGATAAAAGAAAATAAGGCGAGATATAATGAATTGGAGACACAATTTAGAATATTTCATATATCATTGATTCTATTTTATTACAACTTTATTTCCAAAGTAGATTTCTATAGCAGCTTTCTTATTACATTCAACAAAAAACAAGAACAACAACTACTACAACAGCTTGTTGCAACAATAATTTGTGCAACAACAATTACTACACCTTATAGCTACAACAACATCAAATACTACAAAAACTACAAGCAAGAGCTCTTGAGCTTTTCTACTTGCTTTTTCATAACTTCAATAAAGTTCTACCTAAGAACTTTCACTGAATGGATTTTTGGAGAAGAGGTGAATGACACTTTCAAAACAAGGGTAAATTACTAGCTAAGAGATCAAATTTGTTTAGTTTTTTTCGTGTGTTAGACAACATATTCTCACAGTACAACAATGAAACAAGCATAGAGCTTAATGAGGTGTTAAACACTGTACTTTGACAAGCTTTTAATATCAACGGGAGATGACTTTGAAGAGGATAAAAGTGTGTAATGCCTCTTCCGAGATTCTTCAGTATATAGAAAGTGTGAATCTCGTTTTGTAGAATCCATAGATGTCTCACATTTCATTAATTGCTTTAGAGAAGTTCAAATTGTCTCAACCACCCTATACATCAATTTTGATGATTCATAGCCACTATAGAGAAGCTTAGATAGGTGTACATAGCTAAAAAAGCATTATGGATGTTATCATAAAGGCACGATCAATTTGGAGATGATTGAAGAGAAAACACTTTAAATCTGTTGTAGATATGTTATCAACAACTCTAAGAATTTGATTTTAGGATGACGTCGATCATCGATGTATCTACTTTAAAGATTGATGTATACATTGGACAATCGATGTTCTTCAGTTTTAGAGATAGAAGTTGGACATGTTTTTTCTTCCATTTTGCACCTTTATGCATCAATCGATCAACGTCTACATTTTAGACACTAATGTATACATTGATCGATCGTGTCTTATGTTTTGAGAGATGCACGTTGGACAATGTACTTTCAAAGTTGCACACTTTATGCATCGATCAATTAACGTCAATTCTGAGAGATCGATATACATATATTGATCGATATACGTAGAGATCGGTTACATTAATCTATATTTTAGTGATATGCATAGTGATCGATGTCACTTTCTTATTGTTCAACTCTTTGTTTTTTTTCGAAGTATAGAATAACAAAAATCTTTTAAACTAATCAAAATATTCATACTTCAACAGATTGGTTTAGTGGTCAAATCTGAGGCACTTAACACTGAAGGTTGTCTATTCAAACCTTTGCAAAATGACCAACATTGGGTTAGATACTATTAGCCATTAATAAAGTCTAACGATCAAATACTTATTAATATTGGGCTGGATAACTATTATCAATTAATAAAGTCTAGCTCAAATAGTTAAATTGAGATACCAAGACTAACATATATTTGGTTTAAATATTTGCAAGTGTAGTTCTTTTTTTCCATTTTAATAGTGGTATCATATTCCACCAGTTAGTAATTTGACTTAGAAAAAAAAAGGGAAAAAAAAGAACATTTAGCTTTGCCAATCCTTGGAATTTGATTTGATTTGAAAATCCCAAACTATTCACAAATTCAAGGTATAGCCTTGGGCCATGTAAAATTTAGAATCAAATATATTAATAAGCTCTATTCATACCACAAACAGAAAAACTCAAATTCGATGCCTCATTTTCAAGTCAAGGTCGAATTGTATACATTTTCCTAGTTTTTTATTTAGAAATCAAAATTAATTGGAATCAAAAGTATTATAAAATTTTTAAGGGGCACTAGTTAAAGTGAAATGTACTTTAAACAAATTACAATTCAGTACTCGGAATTTTAAAATGAAGTGTATATATAATATATATACATACCTATATTGCAGTAGCATAGTAGACGGAAAGGAAACACAACAATATACCAGATCGATGGAGGAAATATATGCAAACATAGGTGAGAATGAGCTCTGTCCCTAAGACGAACTTGTTGGTATTGTTACAAACCTCATAATAGCCTAGACTTCCATGATACAACAGTTAACATGTTTATTGTATAGACACTTCAAGACGGGTTGGATTCGCTCATCAAAGAAAAGACGGTGACATATCCACCGCTTGACACGTGATAATAGAAAAGATGGTGAAACTAGATGAAATGGTTTACCATCAAAAAGACGTAAAAATGAATGATGTCATGTCACACTCACCTGTGAACGAGGGGATCTCGTTCCCTTCAAGACACTGAACAGCGGCGAATCTTCACTGTATTGTATTCTCTCATAATTATGCTCAGAGTTGAATGTACATCAAATCTCCAGCTGTTCCTTCTGGTTGGAGAAACTCTTAGGTGCAGAGGTTCTATCATTTACTAACGTCTTGTTGCAATAAGTGGGCTCATGTACTAACGTATAGGTGCAAAGGTTGTACATTTGGATGAGATCTGAGGAGGCTTCATACGAGGCAAAATATGAGACCTACAATCACGCGACGCCACGTGTACAAAAGAGTCTTTTTAAAAAAAGAAAAAAAAATAAACCGCGGACCTTTTTATACACGTGTTGTCGCGTGATTAGAGGCCTTTTATTTTGGTTCATATGAGGCCATCCTCTGATCTCATCCGTGTAACATAGACGCAGTACAATAACTAGCACAAAAAAGTACAATAACTTGAATAAAAATTATTTTGACGCTATACATAAACTTCAACATGGGTCCATAATATATGGATGAGATCTCCTCACTCCTAAACCCCTCACCTCCTTCTCCACAGTCCGCCACGTGGCAGCAGGGAGGGCTCGTGAGGCTAGATGAGAGAGTGAGGAGGAAGACGTGTGTGAGGGTGATTGATGCTACGTGGCAGGCGGTGGGAAAGGGGGTGAGGGGTTTGGAGGTGAAGAGATCCCATTCCCCATAGGATAGCATGTTAATTTATAATACTGTACATCCATTCCAAAGAAAAGGTATCTTGCGACCGAGATTTCATGCAATACACAAAGGAGCATCAAACAAGTATCAGTGTACTTTTTGAACCTCCGATTGATTGAAGTTTTTGGATTACCATGCCACTAAATCTCGAAGCAATTTATCAAAAAAAAGAATTATCTAGTCATTCTAGAAGAATTAATGTGTATAATCAACTCTAATAAAAATGTTCACTTCTCTATATATGAAGCAGGATACTGGAGTAATATTTCTGTGGATTATCATATTCAACCAACAGGCAAAAGAAATACATACGTATATATACACACACATATAAATACACACACATACACACATGTGTGTGTGTATATATGTGAACGTAAGTATATATCAGTCACTAGATCAAGTGTCAATAGAGTTCTCATTTTCCATCATTGATTGATGAAAAAAAATCAATTATACACAATGGGATATTCTAATAAGAATCTTTATCAGAAAAACGACCTTTTATCTACTTGAACGAGGATTGTCTCGTACATCAATACCTCGTAGCTGTGAAATCTTAAGCCCTTGAAGAATTCGGACCAAGGGAATTTGGTGCATCTTTGATCATGGCCCTTGTAACATCAAGTTAATTGTTGACTTAGATGTAACCCTTCCCATCTTGACTAAGGTAAAATATCATCTTTTTCGGACCAATACAGGTAAACCGCCACTATAAGTGGCGGTTAACCCTGGCGAAAACCGTGGGGTTGGCTGTGGTTCAGCCAACTCCGAAGGTAAAACCGCCGCAAAGTTGAAACTGCAACACTCTTGATCTCCACTAAGGCTATTTCTTTTCCCAAACAAGTCCTAGTCCCAGCTTGAAACACTGGGTATTTGAAAGGGTTTTCTTGGGAAAAAACCCCACTTTTCAACCATCTTTCGGGCTTAAATTCTAAGCAATCGTGTCCCCAAATATTCTCCATCCTACCCTAGCATATGGATGGTAAGTAACCCTGGTACCCTTTTTAACCACCGTTCCATCCGCCAAGATATCATCTTGTGAACAAAATTTAGAATCAAACTGTACCGGTGGATATATCTCATGCTTTCAAACACAGCTGCATCTAAATAGTGCAAGTCACGTAATTGAGTATAATTCATGATGTTTTCATCCGGTTTTTATTAGTTCATTCGCCTCGCGTAAAATCTTGGCCTCCACCTCAGGGTTATTTGCCATAAGCCAAAAGAAACTTGTTAGAGTAGAAGCTATAGTGTCACGCCCGGCCAAAAGAAAACTTACAACAATATCTCTTAGGTAATTTTCATCATCAATGATCCCCATGAATCGCGATAAAAGGTCGCTACTTTTAGAAAAAAACCTAACTTTCTTCTTTGTCTTATAACTTCTCCAGCAAGAACATTGATATTGTTGATTGCTTCTTTGAGTTTCTTCTCACTCGCCTATGTTAAGCAATCTTTTGATCTTCCATGTAAGTGGGGACGCCGTCATAGCTCTCTCTGCAGACAATTTCGACGCTAAATCAAAAGAAGAGGCGAATTCCGACAAGGAAACCTCGGATTCTAAAACTTCCAAACATTTTGGGTCCAACCCAAATGAAAATCTACATATACAATCGAAAGAAAATCTTCTAAACATGTCCTGTAAGTCCACAACATCCCTTCAAGTGAAGATAAAAGAGGGATCAACCGATGCAAGATTTCATGTTGCACCACTTCGAAAGCGTATGATCTCATGGAAAGTCTTCCTAGTTCAAGACTTGCCATTTTCCTTTGAAATTTCCATAAATCTCCGTCCACGTTGAATATTCCCCGGCCAAGAAAATCACCTAAAATCGTCGAAAAGGGCTTCCCTTTGGGTAATTTTCGAACTTGGTTTTTAGTATGTACTCCACGTTTGCAGGATTTGCTGTAATAGTATTTTCAAGAACATGGATATGTATAGTATGAGTAGGAGATTTTTGAGAAGATGTGTATACCAATCACATAAGTTAGTAAACTGAGATGACCAACTACGTGTGATATAAGCGTCACAAACTTCACACTTGCACCAAATTCTTGGTTTTCTATATATGAAGTTGAAGATAAAGAGGAGAAAAAAGATGATGGTGGTTAGGAAGATAAGGAAGCACCAAGAAATGAGAGATGAAGAATCCATGGAAAGATGTATGATTGCATATAGTGAGAAAAAAGATGGGGGGAGAAGGAGGACGAATGAGAGTGCAGCTTGATAGAGGCATGCTGCATTTTTATATTGGAAGAATCTTCATGGATCATGAGTCTAAATGACCATAGTTTTTTAGTAATTAAACTGTGTGCCTTGTGGTTGCATTAGATTATCTGTAGAAAGTTTGTCGCCACTTTCTTAGTTCTTACTGTACTTTATACTAGGTTAGATACCGTTATTTTTATATTGGAGTACCTTTTTTTTTTTAAAAGAGAAGTGTTACCTGCTCAAAATTTTAAAATCTGAAAAATTGATAAGTCTATAAGAATTAGTGGAATTTGGATCCCCTTACCTAATTTCCTACCGTACAACACGTGCCAGCAAGGGAATTGTGAGGCTAGACGCGGGTGACCCTCATCTAGCCTCACCACCCCCAGCGGCCACGTATCGTACGGTGAAGAAGTGGATGAAAGGATTATGGTGAGAGGATCCGATCCCCAATCGGTGGGCCTTGTTACATTGTTACACGGGTTTTTCTTCAATTTTTAAATAGACTTCCAGATGCATTATATGTTTTATATGTTGTTGTATATGTTTCAATTATTTCTCTTTATATTTTATTCATTATTCTTAACTGTTTTCTTTTTTCCTTTTATTAACGACTACACTTCTGCATGGTATAAAAAAAGACGTTTCTCCATACATTAGACTTTCTTGTTTGCATAGAGTTTGAACCCGTGACCTTAAGGTCACAAAGTATAGTTTACCAATATGCAATAATTGAGTTTTTTTTATTCCTATATATGCAAAATAAATGTATAACACGAGATTTAACTCATGCGATAAATATGTGACAAATATGTATAAACAAATACGTAGCTATCTAAGTATAATGAGCATTTTAAAACCATGGAATTTTAGGTATCATATAAAACAGTTTTTAATGTTTTGATGTTTAAACTTTAATTTAATGTAAATTCCATATGTTCGAAAAAAGATTGAAAGTAAATTTGATTGCATTCTACTTTAGTCACCATAGTGGTGGGTCCATGTTGTTTTGTCTGCCTCCTTATCGTGATGAATGCTAAAAAATGGGGCACACCAGATGTCATCTGGGACGATTTTCATTTAGTGACGCACAAATGACTAAAAGCACTTTTTCTCCAGTGGTTATAGAATCAATAGCTCAGTCTGGCAAGTTAAATGATAAACAAAAAAAAACATTACCCCATTATCTTAAAGTTTTCCGTTTATATAACAGAGTATGGGTAGTCGGCAACTAAACCTATGTGCTAGAAACACACAAATGTTGTTTCTTAATGATCCATAATGAAAATTGTATCAAACTGTGTTGATCAACTGGTAACAATTCCCAAATATAACAAGCGCAGTCAATTTAGTTAATCATTTTGTTTTATTCCATCGTATTCTAAAATCAAAAAAAGTTAATTATAAACAAAAGTCTATATAGCTTGCTCTATCGTTATACCGAACCAAAAAAAACCATTCGGCATACGGAAAAAAATCATTAACGGGTAACAATTCCCAAATAGAGATAAATAGTCGGCTGCAACTACTGCTAGTTGCACTTTTTTAAGAGATAAAATAAAATGACTCATTAAATTGTTCGTGTTTTTTTTTATTGTGAAGTAACAATTGATCGACAGTTTGACGCAATTTTTGTTATGGGTCATCGGAAAACAACTTTGTGTGTTTCTAACACATCGGTATGGTTACGTACGTCCGATTCTCTCATACCCCCGCCATAATCAGAAGCTTCTAAGGTAATTGGATAACGTTGATGTTGTGAATAGTATTATTATGATCTTACGATAACTATTAATGATACGGGTAGGAATCTTTCAAGAAATTAAATACGAAAGGCTGAATAAGATGGTACATCAAGCGTAAGTGGTTAGAGTTGAAACATAAGCGTTAATTGTCATTTGTTTATCTTGTATTGGTTAAAAGACACATATTAGCATAAGTAGTTATTTTTTTATTTTTTAAATTTAAGTATATGAAATTTTTTGCTTCTTCCGCAATAAATCTTTCAAGAAAACCTGCACAATATTTCCAAATCTATACAAAAAAAAAATGTATAGTTTCTTTTTTTTTTGTACGAACTGCATAGATTAGAGCTAGCAATTTCTGACCGAGACACTCAGGTGACATAACCGTACACTTTTTATGTGGGTTTAGATTTGGCTTTTTGCCAGTTCAAGTAAGAATTATATCAATTATGCCAAACTAGTGGTGGCTCAGTTAACCTGTCAAACCCGACACGAACCACATCCGTAAATAAAAAACTGACCTATCACTCAAATATATCCGATACAGACCTGATCTATCAAACTCAGACTAACCTACGAAACTGACACGTTAACTTATCAAATCCGATCTATTAAGCTCATCAAAATGCCAAATCACAGTGTTGAACCCGTCAAATTTAAAAAACATGTTTACGGGTTAACTCGAACTCGAACTGTCATGTTTGGTTTTGTCCTTTGAAACATGTCAATATGAACTTGATATGTTACTCATAATATAGTTTCGTTTTAAACAAAAAAAAAGGAAAAAGAAAACTGAAGTTAGTGTCGGTTATAATATGTGAGGCGTGAAAGCCTTAAGGTGGTGGCCTGGCATTGTAAGTGCACGGATGATCCAATGGTGGAAGGAGAAAAGTGAGTTAGGAAAGGCAAGCCTACCCAAGGCCACAAGGCAGACGATTGAGATCCCGCACCCAAAATCCTTTACCTTTCTTTCAATCGTACGATACGTGGCAGCAGAGATGGTAAAGCTAGATGAGGGGTGACCTTCATCTAGGCTCACAATTCTTCTGCTGTCACAGAGATGAGAGATTTTGAGGTGAGTTGATCCAAATCCCAAGACAGGCCTTCTGGATGCAGAAAGTGCACGTATTCAACCACGTGCCCTTATTCTTTCAAGTTGAATCATTGAAACGGCGGCCATTATTACGTGATCGTGCGGCCTTCTGAGCTTCGCATGTGTCCCTCAACTGCCATAAGCAAATACCGCATGTGCTCCCAAATTTTTTATTTTCAAAATTAACCGTATCATAATTTTAATGGGCCACCACTCTCATACTTTTCTATTTTTATTAATACGGGATTGGTTGGATTTTGAGATCTCAAAGTTCTGGAATCCAAAAAAGGTATATTCAACACGGTTGGGATCTCCTCATCCCCATTTTTCTCACCCCCTTTGTGACCGCGCGACACGTGGCAACAAGGGTGGGTGTTAAAGCTAGATGAGGGTCACCTGCATCTAGCCTCACCAACCCTCTTTGCTGCCACATGTCGCGTGGTCACGCGTCACCGCACCCCCTTGCGGTGAGGGGATCCTATCCCTATTCAACAATCACAAAGATAATGTGACAATGTGAATCTTTGATCTTCGTCCGGTGATTATGCCCTATTTCCATTTCCAATAGAATCAAAAACACATTTTTCTTTGACTTTAAAATATGATGAAATAACACAAAATGATTCACTAAATTGACTGCTCTTTTTATATTGTGAAGTAACAGTTGATCAATACAGTTTGACGCAATTTTCATCATGAGTCATCAGGAAACAACTTCTGCGTGTTTCTAACACATGAATATAGTTGCGTACATCTGACTCCTCCGTACTCTGCGATAGATGGCAGCCTCAAAAGCAATGTGGTAATATTATTGTTGTTGGTGATTTTGCATGTCTTAAGAAGCAGTGTTTAAAAACATTTTTGATATCTCATTTTTATGGGCTACTCTTAGCGGTAGCTTTTGTTGTCGTGGCAGCGCGTGCTTAAAGGCCTTATATTTTGCCTCACTTTATGTCTCTGCTGATCTGAACCCGGATAATATATATTATTCCTCCCCTCGTATAGCATTACTTTGAATTAATCTGTGAGATTAGAGAGTAAAATTGGACAAAAAATCTGAACAGTTTTACATATATGATGTCTCTTTTATTTTAAACATGCACTTACAAACATCCGTTGTCATGGCCTTGTTTGCTGAAATTGCCAAATTTATCTGATACTACGTTCAATGTAATGCATGTACTACAAGTATTGGATGGACGCCATATGTCGTGATGTCAGAATTGAATTGTCTATATAGTGAAAATAACTTTAAATGAACTACCTTCACTATGTTTCACCAAACTGTTCCTTTACGTACTAACAAACCGATGTCGATCTGAAATAACTAAAAAGCATTTTCTTATTCTCATATTTGAATTGAAGTACTCGACCTTCTGCTCACTAATCATCACTGACTTATTTCTACCGACCTTTGACTATGAAATGTTATTGACATGATGACCACGAACTATCAATTCAGTGTAGACCTGATTACACTTGTTTGTTTGAATAAATGCAACTCATAATATGATGACACGGGTCAATAATAATTTTTTCTCATATCGCAGGGTTTATCATGACAGGTGCTTTTGCTCATGGAGCTATATTTTTCATTAGAGATTACAATCCGGAGCAAAATGAAGATAATGTATTGGCAAGAATGTTAGACCATAAGGAAGCTATCATATCTCATTTGAGCTGGGTCAGCCTCTTTCTGGGATTCCATACTTTGGGACTTTATGTTCATAATGATGTCATGCTTGCCTTTGGTACTCCGGAAAAACAAATCTTGATAGAACCTATATTTGCTCAACGGATACAATCGGCTCATGGTAAAACTTCATATGAGTTCAATGTACTTTTATCTTCAACAAGTGGACCAGCATTCAATGCGGGTCGAAGCATCTGTCCGGTTGGTTAAATGCTATTAATGAAAATAGTAATTCATTATTCTTAACAATAGGTCTTGGAGACTTTTCAGTCACTATAACTATTTTAATCTTTGTTGGTTAATTGATGTAAAGTAGAGAAATTACGCTAATGGAAAGGATTATATAGAAATTTTGATTGCTAATATATATTTACTTTTTAAAAAATAGACAATATTTTTAGGAAAAACAAAAAAGATTAAAACAACATTTTTGGAGAAAAGAAATATTAGTTTCTTCTTCCTATATAATATAATTAGCATTTGTTAACTATAAGATGCAGACAATTCACGCGCACACAGTTTGCAGCACGATAATCGTATGTTACAGTTTTCTATGGGTCATCTTATTTCCGGAGCAAAAAGTAAAATCCTTCACTCCGAGTCCCTACCGTTCCAGCTCCAAGAAATATGTGTAGAGGATGTAAATTAGGAGCCTAGCGATTTCCTAGATTAGGTGAGATCTTATACAGTGACCCACACAATGTGTCCCTTCGCAAACCAGGCCTTCGTCTTATCAGCAGAAAAACACCCACACTATGCGTGTCAATAGAATCGAACTCTTGATCTTTTGGAACAAATCACAACCTAAATACCAACTGGACTATGCCTTGAGGGCGGGTCGTCTTATTTCCTACGTACAAACAAGTGATTTTCACGTACTCATCATGTTACTATAAGGTGAAACTAAAGTCATCATTATTATAAGTTGTTGATATATTCAATAAGCAGTCCAATTAATTTCATTCACTCATCATATATAACACAAGTAGTCAAGTGAATTTCATTCACTCACTACGTAAAATATTCGTAAACTCTTGATATAAACATGCCTACTTTTAAAACTCTTGAGGGGTATCCATAATTAATATTATAAGACCGGTTAAATTTGATGTTAAAGTATCAGTTAGGAGACTTTTAGGCCATTAGGCTAACTAACTTTTTTTTTTGTCAACTTATAGATGAGCATGTTGCATGTCTTTAAACACGTGTTCGGTTAATCGATCATACTAAAGCTGAGACTAACGTGAACTTAGATTTTCCATGTGACAAAAAACAACTTATCATAAAGACGTCTGACTAAATCCCATATGATCAGATTTTAAAATCTAATAGACATAAGTACCAACTATATCAATTAGCATGACATTTTTTTATTATGGTAGACACGACTATTAAAAAAATGTTTCTTTTTTATCTCAATATATCTTGCATGTATTTAGTATCATAAAATTAAAATTTGCCCGTCCAAAGTAAGGATGACATAATTTGAATCTGTGTATCTTTTTTACCCAAGGGTACTTGTTAAATAGAGTTGTGTGCTTTTTCTGAAAAGAATTACTTTGCGACTAGGAAAACAATGTCTACATGATGAGAACCATATGCGAAAACAGTTATGTCAAAAGTATTTGATTTCATTTTGACTCAAATATACTAATTCTTAATAACTAACTAGTAAAACGTTAAATAGCCTTATATTGGAATTTTTGCTTCTGCGTAAGCGCAGTCAAACTTTTTTGGTAGAATGAAAATTTGTATTACCTGAATATCAAGATATCAAAAGGATGTATCTTATACAATAGTTTTACTTGTAGAACGGATTGCCAATCTACATGCACAATTCAGTTATATAAACTATTTCAAACAATAGAAGCATCACTTATGTCTAAAATATGTATAGCGCATTCAAACTTGTCCCAAAAAAAAAGGAAAGGAGGGGAGAACAGTAGTCAAAGCGCAAAGAGGGTACAATTTATATACAAGAAAAGCTATATATATATTGAAAGACCTTTATTTGTATTTCTTGAATTTAATCACTAACACAGCACACAACATATCCCTATTATCATGTCATTTATGCAGGTAGAGCCGTGGGTCTCACTGGAAGCAGACTCTCTATCCCTTGGGATAGAGGTATTGTCCGCCTACCACTTACCCTTCCCAGACCCTGACGATAGCTTTTGCTGTCGTTGGGATATACTGGGTACGGATGGTGATGATGAAATCGAATGTCACCGTTTTGGCCTCTTCCCCTTTCCTTTGTAACGAAAATCCAACGACTTACATTATGTTACTATTTATTTATTTTTCCGTGTCAACATCAGAAAGTAGGATAATCAGTTAATTCCTACACAAAGCATTACAAAACATATGCACAAGACAATAGAAACAAGTTCATATTATTCCAAAACTTTCTTTAAGCTTTGTTTTCCAACCCCATATTGACAGAGGGATTTCACCTACTTCATGTTGAAATTGTAGAACTGTTTTTTCGCATTATTTTACGAGTAGATTGAGTCAAAAATACTACAACAACAACATCATTACCTCATTGTCTTAGAGTGTCTTGCCTATAACGGTTGTATGAGGGGGTCGGATGTATGCAACCATACCTATGTGTTAGAAATACACAGAGGTTGTTTCCCGATGACCCATAATGAAAATTGCGTCAAGCTGTGTCGATCAACTGATACTTCACATATAATAAGCACAACTAATTCAGTGAGTCATTTTGCTTTATTTCATCATATTACAAAGTCAAAGAAAGTGTGTCCTCGACTCTATTGGAAATGGAAGCAAATGTATCAAAAATGAGTTATACAAATGATAAGTGATAAAAACATTGAGTCATTATAAACAAAAGGCGATTCCCGAATTCTTTTAAGGTTTCTAAAATTGCACATTTTGCCAAGTCCTAACACAAGTTCTCATTGCTGCTATGTTATCTCGTCCACATGTATGCATATCAATTCAGAACCTTCGATGCCTTTTAACCTTTTATGTCAAGGCAGTATGAACATATATAAGTGAATTCATAGTAAAAAGCGTTCCGGGTATACTGGCTTCTACGTTCACACAGGATCTGAGAAGGGACCGGATTGTTTCGTGATCTGATGTACGTAGGTTTACCCTATAATTTATGCGCGACTGTTTCCGCGGTTCGAATCCGTGACCCCAAAGCCACAAAGCAACAACATTATATATTGCTCTAAGACCCGTCAACTAAATGAAGTCATACTATCATATGATAAAAGATCCATAACAAACATGTATGACATAATAGTATATGGATTGGGTAAGCAAGCTTCTGGGTGTTAGTGGACGAGTTTTTGAAACATGTGGTTGTTTGTATAGAATCAGAGCACTCAAAGAGTCAAAAGACTCGTCCTATCCTACAATAATATCAAGTTAGGTGTCATGTGATCGATCGTTTTTTGTCCAGATCATTGATCCAAATCTAGAGAGAAAATCGTGACATGGGAATAAGTCTACATATGAAGATGTTAAGGGCCCAAGTTGGTCATGAACTGTGTATTTAAAGACATTTTTTTTATGTTGATGGTTCGAATACCGTGACTGAATGGGAATTATGATTGTTTTTTAGAGATTTTTTTCATATTTTCTATTATCTATTAGAACTCATCTCGTTGTATTCATGTCTATATGAAAAAAGTCACCAGTGCTACAATCCTATCACTCATCGTATTCATGCCACTATGCGCTACGTGTTTCTTTAGTCTTCAGTTACACACTTAGTCTTCAGGAGGAGAAAACAAGTGAATCATTAGATTGGTTGACTAACCTATGTTGTTTCTCGTCTGTTTCAATATAATAGGTAGATGGAGCCACCCCGTATGTCACGCCCAACGTGGAAAGTGCTGATGATTCATTGCCACTACCTGGTGAGACTGTTTTTTGGATATTGATACATATACTGATGCAGATTAGGTCGACAACTCAAATGATCGAAAGTCTTTATAGAGATACTTTACGCTAGTCGGAAGGAAACTTAGTGATGTGGAGAAGCAAAAAAGCAGAAGCTAGTATCACTTTCGAATGCCGAGGCATAATTCCGGAGGATTGCCAAAGACATAACTAAAATTTTATGGATAAGAAGTTAATGACGAGATTGATGTTCTAACGTGTCTTCAAAGTCAACTAAAGTGTGATAATAAAATAGCGATAAGTACCTTAGAAAACTTGTTACAGCGCAATTGAACAAAACATGTGGGGTTCGATCGACACTTTATAAAAGAAAAAATGAAAAAAAGGAACCATTGAACTTCTATGTATGAAATTTGAAGATCAGTTAGCTGATATTCTCACAAAAATACTAGCTAGAAGGGTATTTGACTTCACGCTATGCAAGTTGAGTATCAGGGCGGTTGATGAAAAAACCAAGGATGGCAAGCATCAATCATGATACGAGTATGCCAGATATGATTACACAAAATCAATCGATCACAATCATTTCATATATTTTCTTATATTCATTTATTATCATAGTTAGTAGTAGCATAAGACTATAAATAGAAGACTTTTTGTATATCAATGAAATCAATAAAAATATTTTAATTCACAAACAGACATCAACCAATAGAGTATGTAATTCCTCCTTGAATCCAAAAATTTTATAATAAAAAAAAGTGCACTGTACGTTGCGTGTCTTAAGGCTTGACGCCATGATTACTAGGAAATATTCCATTAGCAACAATTTACACATACTATTACTATTTTCCCTTTCAAAAATTTATCCTAATTTTGATTTAAACATAATTTTTTAAACTAAATGAGTACTTTTTACCCCCAAAACATGAGCTTGTTTTTTTTATATTCAGTAACACTTTTTTCTATTACTGATTTCAGCATGATTTATCTTTTCATACGGTGTCGTTTGGCACACCATATAAATGGTAAATTATAATAGAAACTACACATCCTAATAAAGTTTTAGTCTTTTTTTATCTTTCATTCTTTTTATCTTGAAGAAAAAATAACTTCTACATAAAATAGTGATATTATTGGTAAAAAAAGATTAACTATATCAAAAAGGATATTAAATGATTAAAACGAGTATTATATTAAATTTTTTATACTACCGCGGATAATAATAATTTAATACATCAACTTTATTAAATTATCAAATTCCGACAACATGAATCTAACTATTACTCTAATTTTCTATTATAATTTGTCGTTATGTTAGCTCTTCAAACGGATAGAGTTAAAAAATCATTTTCCTCTGCTGATCATGAAGTTAGACTCTAAGCACATCAGATAAAGGAAATAGCCCCACACACCTCACTGATTGAGCCTAGACGAGATTGACACTTCCATAACGTAAAACTTTGACTCAAGATGCCCATCACACCAAGGCTGGTCACATAAATTCTAGTATTGGACCATCTCATTTTCTGGCCCTGAAGATCTCTACCGTTCTAGTTCCAAAGAATATTGTGAAAAATGCAAATCAGGGACTTAGCGGCCTTTTAGGTTGGATGATGACTTAGGCAGTGACCACACAAGGTGTCTCCCGCCAAACCAGACCTTTGGCCTAGTAGGTGTGTCCCTGATTCGAACTCTTGACCTCTTTGAGCAAATTACTAATACAAAGTAATTACTAATGTAACGATTGGTAGAAGCAATTTTATCTCTACATTATGTAATACGAAACAACTTACCGTATTTATTATACAGAATGAGGTATTTAGGGAAAGATTAGGAGTGGATAGTATAGTAGATAAGATAAGGAAAGGATGCTGAGATGACTTGGACATGTCAAGAAGAAACAGACATTGGGCTTCTGTCAGAGCAGTTGAAAGCCTCATTGTAGAGGGAAAGAGGAGTCAAGAGAGGCCCAAACTGACTAGGAATTAGCAGATTATGCATGACCTACTAATTTGCACCTCTCTAAAAACATGGTCCATGATAGGAGTAAATGGAGACAGATGGTCAAGGTTAAACATTGTCCATGATAGGAGTACATGGAGACAGATGGTCAAGGTTAAACGAGGTTTAGGCAGGATATATGAGCATCTTAGATTATATTTAGGGGTTAAACGAGGTTTATGTAACTTTTAATTTTTTTTTTTTGTGTTTGTGTTTACCTTTTATTATTGTCTTTCATTATTTGCCTGCGTAGGTACATATAGAGCCGGAGGTTTCGCTGGAATCAAACTCTCTATCTTTTAAATGGAAGTATTTTTTGCATATTTCTAACCCTCCCCAGACCCTAGCGATAGCTTTTGATGTCATTGATTTGAAATGGAAGTATTTTTTGCATATTTCTAACCCTCCCCAGACCCTAGAGATAGCTTTTGATGTCATTGAAATATACTAACTATGTGTTGTTGTTCTTATTCTTTCAAAACGTAGAAACCTATTGGAATACAGCATATCTTCTTGCATATTTCTAACCCTGGGGGGTTCTTATTCTTTCAAAACGTAGAAACCTATTGGAATACAGCATATCTTCTTTCGAAATTAATCTACACACAACATGATCAGAATCGGGTGTCTTCTTTCGAAACCTAAACATCTCATGGACGAAAGAATTGCTCTTTGTCACATCTCTATACACAACCAAATGAAACACATTTAATCGAATTTAATAAACCCTTTTAGGCAGCGACTAAGTCCATTGTCTGAAAGCTACATGTGAGGCCAATACAAAGGGTGTCAGCCAAAATGTCTAACCAAACTGAGGCAACACATATGCGCCAAGGTATATAAGTGGTGGAGTTTATGTATAGATATGTTTGGACAGACATTCCAAGCAAATCATTATGTATCACATGGGTATACCTAACATGCTGCCTTATTAATTCATGTTTATTTATGAGCCCGTCCCTTTTCTTAATAAACAATATACTGATTAGGACTAACTCATGACTTAGGTCCAACAACAACACCAACAACATTACCTCATTGCCTTAAAAGATCCTGTCTATGGTGCGGTATGGTGGGGCCCAGCTATACGCAACCATACTTATGTGTTAGAATATAAAGAGGTTGTTTCCCGATTACCTATAGTGAAAATTGCGTCAAGCTGTGTGAGTTATTTTGCTTTATACCACAAATTACGTCAAGTTGTGTCATGACTTGGTCCAACTAGAGAGAAATAGAGAAAAGGAAGGAAACAAAACAAATACAAAATAGATAACCAGAGGGTGGTAAGGATGGGTGTTTTTTTTTTTCTGCCTTTTCTCGAGGGGATAGAATGGAGAGATGTGAATTTAAAAAATATGAAATTATGTCATGTGATTTTTAATTAGAAAATTGCATGTTGTGAATATAATAGACAAGTGTGACATGATAAAAAGACTCCTTAGCATTAGATAATTTTATCATAACCCAATAATTTGAGAAATTAAATCAGGTCAAACTTTTATACTCAATTGGCAGTGTTCCTGCAATTGAGTATTCTTTTTGTCCCTTTGTTATTGTTAAAAACTGAGCTTACATGAGTTGAGGTTCATATCCGCTCAAAACCTTAAGGCAATGGGTGGTGATACCTCATCCTTATATAAGCCATGCATTTTTTTGCAAATTAACCAATGTGGGATTCTCAACACCTGCCCTCATGTGGCAACGTGGCTTGACATACACACGCGCCTCACAACCCGCTCTCAATCACAAACCACAAGACAGACATGAACATCTGGACTTAGGTGAGGGGAAACATTAAGTGGCCAACAACCCGCCCTCAATCACAAACGAGTTGATGCTCATATCCACTCAAAACCTTAAAGCAATAGATGGTGGTATCTCATCCTTATATAACCCATGCATTTTTTCTCAAATTAGCCATGTGAGATTCTCAACATCCGCCCTCACGTGGCAACGTGACTTGACATACACACGCGCCTTACAACCCGCTCTCAATCACAAACCACAAGCAATGCATGAACATCTGGACTTAGGTGAGGGGCAACATTAAGTGGCCAACAACCCGTCCTCAATCACAAACCACAAGCCAGGCATGAACATCTGGACTTAGGTGAGGCGAAACATTAAATGGCCAACCATGGGCCAGGCAAGGGGTGAGTCCACATTTTAAACCTGTTCTGATACCATGTTAAACTTGGGCTTACATGAGTTGAGACTCATATCCACCTCAAAACCTTAAGGCAATGGATGGTGGTATCTCATCCTTATATAAGTCATGCATTTTTTCTCAAATTAGCCAATGTGGATTCTCAACAGTTATGGCACAAGTCACGATTTTAACAAAACTTACAAAATACCTGACCAACTTATATGATATATATCAAACTGGCCAAATAAAATCTTGTCGTTTTGGCTAGACCGTAGATTTCCAAACGAGATGGAGAAGAAACAGGACTTAAAGATAAGCCATAATGTCTTCTTGAAATCAAGTCACTTCACAACATAGTTTCCTTCAAATTAAAAGTTTTTAGCGTTCAGCCCTAATGATGAGGAAAAAGAAAAGAAAAACTATTCTATCACTTTAATAATTGATCCAATGGTTATAATATAAAATAAATATAGATGTTTGTTATGCGCTTACGATCTTGTTGATAGATAAAATGCAATTCTCAATACAGTTGACTTCCACATTTACACAGGATCTGAAGAAAGACCAGTCAGATCGTTTCACGATCTGATGTACGCATCTTTATCCTCTACACTCTTGTTAATAGATAAACAACTGTTAAATTATCACGGGAAGTTAGTCAATGATGATGTGAAAATTCTCCAATCTTATCAAACATTATTGCACGTACATTATTATTCTATTCTATCATAATGTCTCTAACGTCTTCAGAACCGTGAGCGTTGTCAGTTATTCAGGTGGGTGCTAAGGAAGAAAATAGAAAGTAAAAATTCCCTGGCATATAGTGGAAGTCCTAATATTTGTCCCTTCAATCTTGTCCATCCAAAATCTAATTCAGGACAAACAAGAAACTGTCAAAAGATTCATATCACACACGTTCGTTATCTCATAAATCCACCACAAATTTCCAGAACTAACACCACTGGAATCTTCTTCAACAGATTTGGAAAAAGACTTCCATGAAAAGAAAGGAAACAAAACTTTTCTTTTCCTTTTTTTTTAGGGGAGGGTTTTCCTCTAGGAGATGTTCGGGGGGGGGGGGGGGGCGGGAGCCAGGGTGGTTGTTGTGGTAGCAAATTAAAGGACTTGGAAATGGTCTCATGGGCTATAAAAAATTTTATGCATGATTAGATGGACAAATTACATCTATATTTATTTTATATTATATGCATGAAAAATTGCATATTAGGAATAAGAAAATGACACAATTTCATAGATCGACTAATTCCACCTACATCAGCTGAAGGCCCAAATAAAAGAGAATATACCCTTACAACAAAAATATTACCACATTGCTTTAGAGGCTCCAATATAAGGCAGGGTATAGAAAGATCAGATGTACGCAACCATATTTATGTATTAGAAAACGCACAGAGGTTTTTCCGATGACACATAATTGAAATTGCGTCAAGTTGTGTCGATCAACTACTGTAACTAATTTATTGAGTCATTTTATTTTATTTCATTATATTTTAAAATCAAAGAAGGCTACGTTATTGACTCTATTAGAAATGAAACCAATAAAAGAGAATATACTCTGGCTGACAATTACATATTTGTGGAGGAGGAAGTTCTGAATTCGTATTGTCAAAATTCCAAGTCGAACTATATGTTAATTTGAGTCGCTTACAAATAGAGGGCGGAAGCAACTAGTAACGTTGCTGCTTTGTGATCTTGAGATCACGAGTTCGAGCTGCCGAAACAGCCGCTTGCACAAAATGTAAGGTAGAGTTATGTACATTAGATCGAGAATCGATCCTACCTCTCCTGAGATCATGTACAAACGCAAAAACCTAGTACACCAGAAACGCAATCTATACAAATAAATAACAAGTCAACAAACACTTCCTTGGCAATATTATGCCAATCTTCATATTCATATCGACAATTATGTCGAATATTCATGTTAAGATTTGCCAACGAAATCTCTAACAAGTTAAAATTTGGAATATCTGACCAGCTTTTCCTCCCTTGTTCACAAGATGAAATACTTTATCGAAAGAGTTTTCACACCGTCCTAGTCTCAACAAGCATTTGTGACCACAAGCCATTCCTTCTTGATATTGAACCTCATTCTTCAAAGTTGCAGTCCTATCACTAAAGCAAGTAGAATAAAGTATCTGCCAAAAACGAAGTAAACAAGATCCTATTCAATTTTCTGATATCAAACATTAAAAAATGCAAATCAGCACGTGGATAAAACCTGTCAGAATCAAACTTCCATTATAAAATTAGGAAGAACCTATTTTTCCATTTCATCTATGGGCTACTGTCCACTTTCTGATACCTAATAAAGATGTCTCCCACCAATCTTCATCTTCAGCAATGAGTCATGAGAGATACGGGATGAGATCTTTTCATTCAAAAAATCGTCATCCTTTATTTACCCCGCCCTGTCACGTAATAGCCACCTTTTCTCATACATCTCCTTTCCATCCTCTCATTTAATCTCACCATCCCTGCTGTCATGTGGCAGACGGTGGGAAAGAGACGAGGGATTTGGATTTGAAGAGATCTCATCCGGAGACATATACCATCATTCAACCCTTTTGACTCGTACGCATTCTTCCGATTAAAAAACGGACATTAGGAATCTGTTTTGACTTGTGTATATCAACTTTCATTACCTTTTCTATACTTCAGTATATGATAAAATGGCACAATGTTAACATTTTCATTCTTTTCGATGCCAAGCAGTGAAGCTAAGAATATACAAGCTCATACCCAGATCTACGTTATTTTCTTGATTTTTTATTGAGTAATCTTGTAAAGATCTTATTTAGCTCTCGCAATTGGCATGGTTTATTCGCCAGATTTGCAATTTAACACACTAGGCATTAAATAGCATAAAGGACAAACTTGCTCATATCTATACTGCAATCACAAGTGCAGAAGAAAGTGGGAATCTCCTTAGTAGTGACATTGTATTATAAGCCAAACGGAAGGAGAAAAAATTAAGCATGTGGGGGGAATACGGGAGGAATAAGTAACCAGAAAGGAATAAACATATTTTCCACTTGACCATCAGCACAGGCATTTCTCTCAGAACTATCATGAGATTATGATGTCCAATATCAAACAAGAGGAGATTTAACAAAAAATAATAATAATTTGTAGTTTTAATAAGAAAAAAGAGTTAATTGCACCTGGTATCCATTCTTTTCCACCAAGTTTTAAGTAGCATCCAATGTTTCATGAAACACACTTGCCATCCAGACTTATAGGGTTAATAGACATCTGGCATCCGGCAACTGGGAAATGACCTGCTGTAGGCGGTTTTTATGAAATTTCCTTTTTTTTCACTTTTTCCCCAAGTGGCGCCTAACTTTTCCCAACCCTGGTTAATTTCATCTTCTCTTCCAACAACAGCTAAGATTTCTGAGCTTCTTGAAGTAAAAGACACTGACTTTAGCACATCAACGGGGTTGGTTTTGTTGATTCTTACAAGAAAAGAATCAGTTTTGTGGATTGTATACGAGAGATTTTTGACATTGAGCATGTAGGCTGTTTTGGGGTGTGGTTTAATGTGGGTGATTGGCGAAAAGAAGAGCTGCTGCTGGATTCCTCTGCAGAGCCAGAGGTGGAAAAGAGTATGGCTGAATCTTCTTCTGCGATTGGTGATTGAAGGAAATATGAAGCCATTGTTTTGGAGAAAAGTTTCCGTTCTTTGAGGTTGTCCCAGAGGAAGAGTTTTACTTTATCATGAGCAGTCAACGGGAAAATACAGGGGCTGGGGGTTTTTGATTTTTTTCCTTAATTTTGAAGGTAAAAATAGTCAACCTTGGTTAAAATAGGGTTAAAAGTATGGTTAAGTCCGGTCAAAGGTCGATTTCAGCGGTCAACGGTCGACCAGCAGGTCATCCGGATGTCAGGTGTCTATTAACCCTATAAGTCTGGATGGCAAGTGTGTTTCATGAAACATTGGATGCTACTTAAAACTTGATGGAAAAGAATGGATACCAGGTGCAATTAACTCTAATAAAAAAATACAAATGTATTACAAATCGAGAAAGGAAGCCGTTCAGAATAGCTTTTAAAGACAAAGACGCCGTTCTGAATGGTACCTTACTACGCCTTAGAATTATTATTTTTTAATACCAACCCAAACACAACCTTTTCCCCTTCTAGTGCCGAAAAATGCTCAGCCACCACCAGAAAAATCCATTTCTTCCTCCCTTTATCTTCAACCCATCCCCACAATTCCTGCCGGCGATACCCATCTCCCTCTTCCAGCCCCGCTAATATTTTGACTAATAGTCATTTTTTATTGTTCCATTCCACCATATTATATACCTTCTGATTGATCATTAAATAATGATTATAAGACTTACAAAGTGTGAATGTTCCTGAGGACCTAATTGAATGCATGCCGACTACCGCCCATGACGTATGATCCCTTTCATTTTACCTTCTACTTGTGTAAAAACTATATATGATGGTCCAAAGCCAGTATAAATTTTTCTTATGGATCACAAATAATTTCCAAACTGTAGAGTTAAAAGACCCGTTTTTTTAACACTCCTAAGAAGCGGGAGCTGGAAGGAAGAGATGGGTATATGGCCGGCGAGAGATCTAGAGATGGGTTGAAGAAGAAGGGAGGAGAAAATGGATTTTCCAATAAAGACCAAACATTTTTTAGCGGGTGGAGGAGGAATGTAGTGTAGCTGGTGTGGTGTGTTATCTGTAACGAGCAAGAACTGTGAACACTCAGAAGAACGAATAATAAAAAGCAAAACAGATTTTCACAGAACACACAACTTTTATTCTTGCATTCACGGTTTAATATAGAAAGACTCTTACAACTGAAAAAACCGAAAAACAAGGAAGACCACTCTGCCTATTCAAACTCCATGGCTAACTACTTCCTACAATCTTGGAACAACCAACAACCTGCACATTTATTTCTCACTAACTAAAGACACTACTAACCATAGCACTAGACTCGCTCCACACGTCGGGCTGAAGCTTGTGTTACAAGTTAACACCTCCTCTTAACACTTGCTTCAGCTGTGTTGATTACATTGAGCCTTTTACAAAATATTTGCAGCTTGTTTCCATTGAAACCTTTTGTAAAGACATCAGCAAGCTGTTCATCAGTGAGTACATGCTGGAAGTCAATCTCTCCGCGTAATACTTTTTCCCTTATAAAGTGATAATGCACTTCTACATGCTTTGTTCTTGCGTGAAACAGTGGATTTTCAGCTAACTGAATGGTAGATAAATTATCACAGTACATAGGAACTCCATAATCAATTGATCGGTGTAAATCCTTGAGCAGCTGAACAAGCCACACACATTCTTGAGCAGCCATTGCTGCAGCCCGGTATTCAGCTTCCGTGGACGATAAAGAAACTGTTGGCTGCCTCTTGCTACACCATGCTACTGGACCATTGCTTAACATAAACACATACCCCGTAGTAGACCTTTGAGTATCCAAATCCCCCGCATAATCTGCATCGCAATACCCAACTAATTTATCTTGAGAGCTTCTTTTGTACATGATTCCATAGCCAAGTGTTCCTTTAATGTATCGTAAGATTCGTCTAACAGCCTCCAAATGAGGCCCTCCTGGGTGATTGCATAAACCTGCTTACCATGCCCACTGCATAGGATAGATCTGGTCTTGTTAATGTGAGATAGATTAAGCTTCCCACCAATTTTCTATACATCACAGAATCATCTAATTCTTTGCCCTCAGTTGTACTTAGCTTGGCATTTGGTTCTATTGGCGAGTTCACGGTCTTGCACAGAAGCATTCCAAATTTGTTAAGTAAGTCTGCAGCATACTTTTGCTGATGAAGATATATCTCTTCATTTGTTTGATCAACTTGTAATCCAAGAAAATACTTCAAGTGTCCTAATTCTTTCATCTGAAATCTTACGGCCAGATTTCCTCTTATCAGCTTTACTTCTTCAGTAGCACTGCCTGTTACTATCAGGTCGTCAACATAAATTAACACGGCTACCATTTTATCTCCTACATTCTTGACAAAGAGGCTGGAATCTGAGACTGCCATAGAGTATCCACAAAACGTTAGGAACTCAGCTATCTTACCATACTAGGCACGTGGAGCTTGCTTCAAATCGTAAAGGGCCTTCTTCAATTTACACACAAAATCCGGATGTTCTTTACTTTCAAACCCAATAGGCTGATTCATATAGATCTCATGATCTAATTCTCCGTGAAAGAAAGCGTTTTTAACATCCATTTGCCACAACTGCCATCCTTCTCTTGCTGCTAACGCAATTAGAACTCGTACAGTTGACAGCTTTGCTACTGGACTGAAGGTTTCCTCATAGTCTAGCCCATACTGTTGTGAGAATCCACGTGCTACAAGCCGCGCCTTAAACCTTTCAATCGTGCCATCAGCTTTCCTTTTTAATTTGAACACCCATTTACTGGAAATTGGTTTAATATCTCTAGGCTTGGGAACCAGATCCCAGGTCTGATTCTTTCCCAGTGCACATAGCTCTTCTTCCATAGCCACAACCCATTGAGGATTTTCTACAGCTTCTTCATATGTTTCTGGTTCATGAATGTCTTCTACAATTGCAGCATTGGCATACCTGGGATTTGAAGTTCGAACTCGTGTTGATCTTCTGAGTATTGTTGGTGTTTCATTCCGTGATGGAGAATGCACACCAGTCCGCCAAGGGTCGTTTCTGTTTTCCTCAGGACCTTCTTCTTCCCTCTCAACATCATCGATCTTTAAGTGTACCTGTGAAGGCTTGGCTATGAGCTCCTCTGTTTTTGCTGTTGTGTCTTTGCTTTCAGGCCACCAAGATGTAACTTCATCAAACACTATATTCCTTGACACATAACATCTGCGAGTTGTTGGATCACAACACTTCCAACCCTTCTTTTGATCATCATACCCAATAAAAATGCATTTTACTGCCTTTTGTTCCAGCTTGGTTCGCATGTGATCTGGTATAAATACATAACATACACAACCAAAAACTTTAAAGAACCTTACAGATGGTGGTGACATTGAATAACTTCTCATATGGTGTCTTGAATTCCAGTCTCTGTTGAGGAAGTCTATTAATGACATAGGCTGCTGTTTTCATAGCTTCAGCCCAGAAATAGCCTGGCACATTCTTTGCAAACAGCATACTCCGGCAAGTTTCTGCTAAATTTCTGTTTTTCCGTTCAGATACACCATTCTGCTGTGGTGTATGTGAACATGTGAGTTGTCTCTTGATTCTGTGCTTGCTCAGGTACTCATTGAACTCATTTGAAACATACTCACCTCCATTCTCTGTACGTATGCAACATACCTTTTCCCTTGTCATGGTCTCCGCTTCTTCCCTGAACTGTTTGAACTTACTAAGAGCTTCTGACTTCTCTCTCATGAAGTACACCCACAAATATCTTGAGAATTCATCAATGAAAGTGATCATATACTTCATCCCTTTAATCGATGGTTGCTTGACAGGTCCAAAAACATCCGAATGTACCAACTCTAAAGCAGTTTTAGCTTTAAACTTGGAGTCTTCAAATGGTAATTGATGTGCTTTGCCATATTGTCAACCAGCACAAACAGTCTCAGTTCTGACTTGAAATTTAGGCAAACCTCTAAGCATGAATTTTTTTCATCATAAGATCTAGTTTGGAGTAACTTACGTGGCTTAATCGTATGTGCCAGAGATCTGCCGTTTCATTCTTCTTTGTCTTGTCTATATATGACATCTCTGCTGACATGACATATACTGAATCCATCTTGCTTCCTTCCATCAATGGCTTCTCTTTGATTTCCAATTTTTCATAGACCTTCACATCATGCGGTCCAAACACCATGTGATGTCCTAGAGCTGTGAGCTGTGAGACTGAGAGAAGGTTCTTCTTCATCCCTGGAACATGGTAAACATTTTCAAGGGGTACCTGTTCTGCATTATGTTTGGGAGGTATTCTTGAGTTCCCAACATGAGCAATTGGGAGTCTTGTGTTGTTTGCTGTGACAACTACGCGTTTCCCTTTGTATTCTGTGACACTTTGGAGTTTTTCCTTATCACCTGTCATTTGATTTGAACATCCTGAGTCTACAATCCAATCTTGCTCGTAATTTATCTGTTTTGTTTCGTCTGTGGATAAGGCAGTTTCTTGGTGTGCTGTGATTGTTTCTTCTTCTACAACTAACAGAGCTTCTGCGTCCCATTCTTCTTGTTCTTGAGATGTGGCTATATTACTTTCTACGGCCTTCTTCTTGGACCAACAGTCCTTGGCACGATGCCCCTTTTTCCTACAGTTAAAACATTTTCCTCCAAACCTTCTAACATTCTCTCCAGTCCTTTGAACCTTGTTCTCTAAAGTTTAATTTCCTTCGTTCATTTTCTGCCTTCTGTTTTGTATCACTAGCTACAGAATGCCTAGAAGTCCATTTGCCTCTATTGACAAACATAGCATGCTCATCATTCTTCAGAGATACTCCATTCAGCTACAAGACTAGTGCTTCTTGGCCAGCGAGCAGGTTCTCAAACTCTACAAGTGAGGGCTGATTAGGCCAATCTTGTACTGCAGTTACAAAGCTTCTGAATTCTGGCTTAAGACCGTGAATGATGATTCTCTTGGTTCTGGCATCTCCAATCGGAGCTTGAGGATCTAATTCAGTGATTTCTCTACCTAATGACTTTACTTTGTGGAAATACTGAGCAATGGTTAATTCACCTTAAGAGATCGACAACAGTTCACTCTCAAGCAATTGTAATCTCGTATCATTCTTCTTCGAGAACAACTTTGCAAATATATCCCAAGCGGCCTTTGGAGTGCTGGCATCCCGAATATGCTCCAACACTTCTTCTTCTACCGTCGTCTTGAGAGCAAACAAGACTTTTTCCTGCCTTGATCTTCCACTTCCTCAGTGCACCGTTGTTGTCTTCTGCTTCTGGTGGAGTAACTTCACTCCCATTGACTACCTCCCCACAAATCTTGTCCTTGCAAGTATAATATCATACAAGTAGACCATGAGTTATAGTTTTGGTTGTTCAATTTTTTAATACCTCCAACAACCTGTAACTCACTCATTTTGGGTATGGCAGTATCACTATGCTCTGATACCAAATGTGAACACTCAGAAGAACGAATAATAAAAAGCAAAACAGATTTTCGCAGAACACACAACTTTTATTCTTGCATTCACGGTTTAATATAGAAAGACTCTTACAACTGGAAAAACCGAAAAAACAAGGAAGACCACTCTGCCTATTCAAACTGCATGGCTAACTACTTCCTACAATCTTGGAACAATCAACAACCTGCACATTTATTTCTGACTAACTAAAGACACTACTAACCATAGCACTAGACTCGCTCCACACGTCGAGCTGAAGCTTGTGTTTGCAAGTTAACAAGAACAAATTAAAAAAATCTAAGTCGTGACGTCTTAAGTATTCTTAGTCGTTATTCTGAATGACGTCTGATTATTTAGAGAATTCTGAGAATTCTTGCTTCATATCACATTTGTGATTTATATATTAAAATTACAGTATTTTTTTCAGAATCACTAAAGGAAACTGTTGTGTAACTGAACTGTAAAATTGCAATAGTAAATATTGATCGGAGACCAAAGGTTGACATGGTTGAACAATATGTATATGTTACGGAAGAAAATGAACGCAAATTCACTAAATCTTTTATTATATGGTTTAACATCATAATTTTAACTAAAAGTCGAGCAATAAAAATGGCTCGTATCACGAGCAGGGCTACCTCCGCACCTCGACCAACTGGCTAACCGAGCTAGCCTCACCTGAGTCCTACATGACCCGTTAGTGACTCGAGATTTGTCAAATGGTTTCATCTGGAAATTAAGCGCTTCAGTGACAACCAATTGCTTAGGATATTGAGCTAGGGTCGTAAACGATGGAAGTTGAATAAATTGTTTTTTTTTTTATCGAGTCGAACATATATTGAAATTAGACGTATTTAAACATAGGTCAAAATTTCACGAACATGAAATAAAATGTTCGATTTCGGCTCGACTAAATTTTAAAAATGCTCAAGTTCGACTTGATAATGTTTGAATAATAATTTCAAACACATTCAAGCTAATACTCAATTTTTAAGCTATGATATTTGGGCCATGCGCGGACCAGGAAGATACAATATGTTGCTGTGGCAAATCTGTCATAATGGGCTACCTACAGGTACTTTCCTACGCTCTCGACATATTTTGGCTCAGAGCACGTGCAGAATGTGTGGGCAAGAAGATGAAACTACATTACACGTTCTCCGCGATTGCCGATGGACGAAACAACTATGGGAGATCCTGTTGAACCATAGCGTATGGTATGAATTCACACGGCCGAGCCTTCCAATGGAGTGGGTGATGGCAAACCTATCGGCATCATGGGGGAAAACCGCCGGATTATGGGAGTGGAGATATGCTTTTCGCGAGACCGTCTCAAGCATATGGTATTGGAGAAACCAACTGATTCATGGCAGTATCGATCAGTTACCGCCACAGATCCACGTGTACAGGGAAATAGTTAGTCGTTTGTTTAAACAACACGTTGTACATAATCTTACAAGAAATGCTAGTCTACAGGATAGAAGTAGTGCGACTTACGAGTAGCTAGAAACATTGATGTACATTTCAAAGTTATCTGTTAATAAAGTTCCCTGTTCCAAAAAAAAAAAAAAAAAAAAAATTTAAGCTATGTGATTGCTCGACACAAAATATATATATAATTCAAATTTACGTATAAAATTTTCACAATTAAAAAGCAATTATGTAATAAAAACATATTGACTGAAAATGAATATTGTTTTGTTTAAATTATACGCAAGAAATAACATCTTGCGACGCAATTTTTTAAAAAAAAAAGAATTAACATATTACTTCATTCCAAGAGTGACATCAATCAGATTTCATTAAATAATATGGACTGAGAATGGTCTCAAGGATCTTTATGACCATATGATCCGATACCAAAAGCCTCTGTTTCTCAAATAATCAGCCCTTGCAGATGACAAGAAACGAGGTAAAATTAGGAAGCTATTATGGTATTGATGATCCAATAGTTTACTAATGATAGTGTATATTCAATGCTTAGATAAATTTCGTAGTAGTTAATAAGATCATCCCAGTTGATATGATCAACTAATAAAAGGACATTCAATTATGCAGATTTATCGCTACCACGTGTCAATTTTATCTATTAGTTTGATGAATGTCCAATGGTTTAACCACCATAAAATGTGCCTCTTAATAATTTAGTCACAACAATAACATTAACTTATTATTTTAGAGGCTCCCGTCTATAGCGAGATATGAAAGGTTGGATGTATGCAACCATATACATATGTTAGAACTACACAGAGTTTGTTTTCCCATAACTCATAATGAAAGTTGCGTCAAGATGTATCGATCAATTTAGTGAGTTATTTTGCTTTATTGTATCATGTTTCAAAGTTAGAGAAGAAATGGAGTCACAACAAAATAAAGGAAATGAAAAACACAATTTCTCTTTGTTAGGTATCGGGCTAGGCTTCGGAAATCGAAGCTTAATCAACCTAATTGAAAACCCAGATACAAACCTAAAGGCCCAGAACCTACTTTATGTTTGGTTTGACCCCTCACATGAAGAAAATTGAGGTTCTTCCATTTGCAATACACTATTCTAGTATTCTGGGAAACAACATCGGTGTGTTTCTAACACATAGGTATGATTACGTACATCCGACCTCTTTATACCTCATCATAGACAGGAGACTATAAGACAATAGGGTAATGTTGTTGTATTATTCTAGTATTCTCTCGCAATCTTAATCAGAGCGGGGAACGAAAAGAATATCAGTAAGATTGTGAAGAATGCAAGTACTGTAATTTCTAGCCTACATGCCTCGTAAACCCTGTTCACTCTTTACAACTTTAGTGCACGTAGTGTTGAAACTTGGACTTACATGAGGTGAGATCCATATCCAGTCAAAACCTTAAGGCAATGGGTGGTGGTACCTCATCCTCATATAAGCCATGCATTTTTTCCAAATTAGCCAATGTGGGATTCTCAACACCCGCCCTCACGTGGCAACGTGGCTTGACATACACACGCGTCTTACAACCCGCCCTCAATTACAAACCACAAGCCAAGCCAGACGTGAACATCTGGATTTATGTGAGGGGAAACATTAAGTGGCCAACCTTGAGACAGGCAAGGGTTGAGTCCATATTTTAAACCTGCTCTGATGTCATATTGAAACTTGGGCTTACATGAGTGGATATGAATCTCACCTCATGTAAGCCCAAGTTTCAACACTACGTGCACTAAAGTTTCAACACGTAGTACAATCAATTAATGCACTGAAGTCTAATTCAAAGTAAGACAAATGAATGAAGATTTGAAGATGAAATACGCAGTCTTGATTCTTTATTCTGGGACATGGGTGCTTTCTTCATCAAGCAGCTTCCTTTTCTCATTTTGATCTCCCTCCTTAATTGCAGCAGCAGTATCCTGCTCGCTATCAAGCAACCCAATGAAACTTTTTGTTGTTTTTTTTTTTCGGTTAGAGGAACATATTAAATTAAAAAAATAATGTTACTACTCTTGCATGTGATCCAACTCAGGAACTCTTAATTATGTTGATACATTGCTTTATAACATAAGTGTTAGTGGTTATTTACAAGAATAATTTTGTTTAATGGGTTATTTACCCGGATAAATTTGAAGGAAAACATAATTTGTTAGATTTATTATCGAAAGTGGACGATATTTTTAAGACACGTGTAAAGCATACCTTCTGGAGTAAATAACAAGGCCAACAACTACCAGCCCAAAAGCTACATAATACAACCAATCAACCTGCAAAATTTCATGTTGGGATAACTAGGAGTAAGTCATGTTCCTAAAAGCTCAAAGAATAACTTCCATCAAGTACTAGGCTAAAGAAGTAGGAAAGTAAAGCATAAAAGCAAAAGAAAAGAAATATGACCTTATGCTTGTAGAAAAAGATTCTAATCACAACTGCCCACATATCAGAAGTAAGAAGTGAGAGATTAAACAGAGTGGATCCACTCATCTGCAGAAATAAGCAACAGTGTTGTCTAAGAGTGGATGCCTTTATTTTAGGGCCTTTTACTTGGGAACATGAAATAGATACATAAATGGGCATTGCCTTGCAAGTCATTATGGCCACAAGAATTGAATAATGGTAACAAACCGCAACCTTTTGAAGTGTTGAAGCAAAACCAAAATGATAGTGACCAGAGGAATACCTTTAGAACCATCAGCATGAAAGTGTAAAAGAAAAAACTTCCCACAGCATAACCAGCAAAAGACAGTATCTATGAAGAAAAGAGGGAACAATATTAAATCAAAGGAAATGGCAGCATTTTTTTATATAATTGAATTAGAAGAACTCATTTCACTTACCACTTCAGCTGACCACTTTGCTGACTCCAGATTCTCACGTTCTAATGCAGCTCTAAGGTTACAAGTTATGGAAAAGTAAATGTAGTAACCAGAGGATAAGATTTTGAAGGCTGTCATCATTATAAAAGCAGTAGAGCAAATGCTCAATTGTCTAATCTAAGAAGCATAGGATACACTTCGCCAACACTTAAAAGCGTTCCGAAAAGGCCAATCATGGCAACCACTTCAACTTGATCCTTTTTCTTGACACAAAATTCCTGAACCAAGAGAATTTAACAATATAAGGTGGATCCCTTGCTCGAGTTTCCTTAATAGACTTCAAAAGATAATAAGGTTGTAAGAACACAACACTCCATCTTTGATCACAAGCATACATCATGCTACAAGTGTTATTGCACAATCAAGAAAGACAATGAGCCACCTACCTCCCCAACGTTGCTTATCGCATAGAAAAATGTGCCTGCAATAACTAGTGCATCACCCAGAAGAGGCCTTGAACCACCTGAAAAGCCACCACTTCACAGTTCTCTATTAACAGTAAGCAAGGCTAACACATTTTTGACAATGTCTTAACCAATTTAATGCTATCACTAGTATTGAAAGCATTTATCATGAAATGTCCAAGTTAAACATTTGCCAGCAGACGAACAAAAGTTAATCAAGGTTGAACTTCACCTCCTCCACCTACTCCAGCATCTGACAACAGCACTACAAAAAGACCTGCCACACAGATGGCTGCACCAAAAAATTGCCATATGGAATAATGTGTTCCCAACAGAAGCCAAGTCAGAATGATTACCCAAGCTATTGTCCAACAATCCAATATGGTCACACTGGTAATTGATGAGTACTGATAGGCTTTATTAACTGCAATTCAGTTGTAAGATATTAAGAGAACCCCAAGGCGAATTCCCCAAAAAAATAACAATGAAGACAAGGTTGTAGCTGTTAGCTTTTAACTAGTACTTGTGTTCTTCCATAACAAAAGACACTCAAATTTCTAAAGCAGTATGGGAATGATATATGTTAGTCTGGTATAGTGGCAGCTAAGTTTTGGACTGTTCAATGAGAACAAAAGGGTACACTCTTTTAACAGTGGCTTAGATGACCAATATGACCGTGTTCATGAATAATCCTCTCATGCATAAAGGATATAGTTGGAGTTTCACAATGCTGCGCATGCTATATTTGCACCTAATGAAGAAACAGTAGTCAGTCAATATCCTATATGTCACATAATCATGTTAAGGAGGAACTTTGGATATTTTATCGATACGTTTGGTGGGGCTATTCCCAACATGTGTTTTGTTTTTCATCAGTTTTTCAGGGTTATTTGCCCCACAAGTGATGGTAAAAGGGTTATAAAACAAATATGACGGTAGAAACAGCCTCTTAGTTTCATCTGTTTGTTGGGAATCAAACTCAAAACTTAATGATTAATTGGCGCTTCTCAAAATTCCACGTCTTACGTTTGGCATATATGATTTCATATCATCTTATGAGTTCTGAGATTACAACACCGTTCCTTTTGCAACAGGTTCAAAATCTTTTTCACTCTATCAGAAATAGGGATGCTCTCAACTTCAATTTGAACATAAACCAAATTTGTCACTTCCACAAACTCTGGAGCATATGGAGTTCAATTACACGTTAACACGCGGTTTAACCACCATATCATCATGCTCTTCGGCAATTATGTTGGAACCTACTAATTATCCCCGCTTGAACAATTATTGGTCCACTCCTCATGTTTGAAGGAGACAGATGACAATAGAACAACCTTAATGCTAGCCTAACCTGCCCTTTTCTATACTTACATTTTGCCAATGTGTGCATGAACACAAATGCTGGTTAAAGAAGAGGGAACAGCTATTAACGACTGTTTTTCATTTTCCTTTTCTTTTTAACAGGGAAAGATAAAGCAAAAATGATGGGAAAGGCATAGAATACCAAGAAAATTTCCTTGTACATCAACACAGCCCAAGAGTAGATACCAATACCAAGAAACCTGCAACACTCCACATTTTAGCATTCGTTCACTGTTTAAAACAGAAAAGTTCCAGGGAAAAGGGTGCAGTGTACCATCAAGTTCTGCCGACGATATACAAAGATACTTCCATATACGAGAGCTAGAGAAACGTAGGTAAAGAATGACAAAGTAAGCGGAGTATCAACACCTGCACCACCACAGAAAGCCAGCAAATTGCAAAATACGGTATCGAATGCAAACATTCTGGATTATTGTTTTGTCGAACAGAAATAAGACAAATGCTATAAAACAAAAAGAGGCAACGCCTTTTTTCCAAATACCAAAAATCAGAGGAAACCGACAAGAAATAGCTTTTGAAGAATACGTATTTGAGAAAAGGGTGAAAAGGAGTCCCTTCAAATTACCAAGATTTGCAGTGAGGGAAACGGTGAAGCTGGCGAGTGCCTTTAGAAAAGAAACAAGCTGTCCTAAAAATAACAAGCTTAGAACCCTTGAGATGCCTTTGTTCTTTACCCATCTGATGCAATCCATGGCTTCCACAGAAAACCCAGTTGCCAACAAAGCCAACTCATGGACAAACTGACTAGAATTTAACGGGCTTCTTTTTACCGTCAAATAAAACTCAAGCTTTAGTCAGTTTGACTGCTTTTATTCATCTGTCTTTGTGATCCGCAGAATTTTAAGGGGCTTCTTTTTACTGTCAACAATGTCAACTCATGTCCATACTGACTAGAATTTTAAGGGGCTACATGTTGTCTGCTTCCTTATTTCTTGAACATTACTTTGATGAAGAAACGGGAAATGAAGTGGACTATCTAAGCTGGAGTTCTGATTTTCAAATCTTAATACTTGAGAATGGAAGAAGTGTCGGTAGTTTTTATTTCTGAAAAGAACAAGCGTTGGTGGGTTTTAATAATTATTCATCGCTCCCTCGCGCAACGTCTTTTTAAGGCAAATTTCAGTGATATTGATGGCGATCTTGCGTATTTTTTTTATTTTACTTTATTGATATATAAATATAGAGTAATTGTTCTTTTACTTCGTTTTCCATTTCCATTTCTAAATGAGCTAAAAGCAGCCCTTTGAAATATAATTGAACAGAACAAAATGATTCACTAAAATATACTTTTTATAGCAGTTTATTGATACAGCTTGGTTATCAGTAAATAATATTTGTGTGTTTCTAAGACATGAATATGGTTGCGTACATTCGACCTCTCATACGTCGCTATAAACAAAACCTATAAAACAATAAAGTAATGTTGTTTTTATTAAACATTGTTTTGAATATAGTATACTCCAATAATCTTATGGAAAAGTTACTGCTTTTTTCCTTATCAATTGTTTTGTTCTAATAGTTTCTATTTCTAATCTAATAAAAGACATACTATTTCTTGACTTTAGAAATATGATGGAAGAAACTAAAATAACTTATTGAATTAGTTGCGTTTCTTATATTGTAAAGTATCAGTTAATCGACACAGTTTGATGTAGTTTTTATTATATGTTATCATAAAACAACCTCTGTGTGTTTCTAACAAATGAGTATAATTGTATAAATCCGATCTCTTCATACACCGTTATGGATGGAAGCATGTAAGTAAATTGAGTAATGTTGATGATGATGTTGAATTGTTTTGTTCTAATCTTACGGGCCAGATACGTTAGACGGGATACTGTGTTTATCCCTATTGGGAAGCCTGAAGTCTCTCACAGTAATTCCCTCCCCAAATTCATGGCCACCGTTCCCATCTTCTCTTCCTTGGTATCCCAACCCCAAAGACATTTCCTTTCGATTAGCCTAATCCCAACCACTGTTAATAATATTATTCACATTCCTCTCCGAATTCGATGTGAACAAGAGCAAAGGTCACGGAATCACATCAAACGACCAGACATGAACAAGCCGGATTCCGCCGCTAAACGTGGCCGAAGAAAACCATCATCCTACGGCGCTTCTAGGAAGTCGGGCTTGAAGAAGAGTTTTTCACAAGAACAGGTGGATTTCACTGGTCCGCTATCCAATGATCCCACCGTTGCTATTATCGGTGGCGGAATGGGTGGCCTTACCTGTGCTCTATACTTAGAGAAAAGAGGTGTTCGATCCACCGTTTTCGATACGGGAGTTCATGGGCTGGGAGGAAGGATGGGCACAAGAATTATTGATTCTCAAGGATTGATATTTGACCATGCCGCTCAGTTTTTTACTGTTAGTAATCCTGATTTTGCTGAATTGGTAGATTCATGGGCAAAGAGAGGGCTTATTCAAGAGTGGCATGGGATAATTGGGGAGCTTGAATCTGGTGGTCGTTTTGTTCCACTTCCTAGTAATTATCCTCCCAGATACATAGGTGTTAATGGAATGCGATCACTTGCCGATTCGATTCTGTGTGAGACTAACATGGTTAAGGTGGTCCGGCCTTGCTGGATTAGTACACTTGAGCCTTTCAGTGGAATGTGGCACTTGGGTGAAAATGGGAAATCTTGTGGGCAGTTTGATGCAATTGTTATTGCTCATAATGGAAAATGTGCCAATCGGTTGCTTGCGACTTCAGGATTACCTCTAATCGCAAGACAAATGAAGAGGCTGGAGCTGAGTTCCATATGGGCGCTTCTTGCAGCTTTTAAGGATCCTCTTCCTATTCCATCTGGTGTAGTACCTTTCGAAGGAGCGTTTGTAAAAGGAAATGATTCCCTTTCATGGATGGGAAACAATACAAAGAAACTCTCAGGCTCTTTAAGTGGTGGCTCTGGCCCATTTTGTTGGACATTTCTCAGCACATCAGCCTTTGGTAAACGTAACAAGGTTCCTCAAGAAAACATTCCAACTGTTACAGCAGAGAGAGTGAAGCAATCCATGCTTGATTGTGTTGGAAATGCATTGGGGCTATCAAGAAATACGTTGCAGGAGCCAATTTATTCAAGGGTGCAATTATGGGGTGCAGCTCTTCCTATAAACACCCCGAATGTACCGTGCATCTTTGATCCCCATGGAAGAGCTGGCATATGTGGTGATTGGCTATTAGGCTCAAGCTTGGAGGCTGCTGCTTTAAGTGGCATGGCTCTGGCTAATCATATGGCAGACTATTTCCAAAGCGGTGGAGTGAGTAGAGATGAGTTTGCCGTTGGTCTTGACGTCGATTTCCGACCATTTAAAGGACATGACATCGGCCAATTTCCAGGGTTGAAGTCTGAAGACAAAACGAATGAGATGCAGTCTTTTCAGCTAGTCACATAAGTTATCTTCTTGGGTTTCAACTTGAAATGGTCTTAATGGAGAATGTGGCTCAGATCTTTTGAGGCTCGCCCTTAAAACCGTTTCTTGTAAGCATTTTTAGTTTCCAGATAATCGAATATCAGTCCCACTAGTACTGTAGTTGTTCTCATGTTGTAAATGTAGCAAATCAGTCTACATCCTTTCTGACTTCGAAATATGATGAAATAAAACAAAATAACTCATTAAATTAGTTTTGCTTATTATATTGTGAAGTAGCAGTTGATTGCCACAGCTTTACACAATTCATTATGAGCCATCGAGAAACAACATGTGTGTTACGTAATCTGACCCCTATATTTCGACAAAGACGGAAGACTCTAAAGCAATGACCTCATATTCCGCCATAGACAGGACCTCTAAAACAATGAGACAATATCTCCATATTCTGCTATAGACGGAGTCATCTAAAGTAATGAGGTAATTTCGTTGGTGTAAATCAGTCGAGAGTATTATTAGTCAGGTGGCTTCAGTGTGATTAACTTCGTCATATGTAGTACAATCATTAACTAATCCAAGTAATATACATAACCTTTATTCAAAATAAGAGACTCCATTGAAGTCTTTTATGCTTATGCTGTCTTTCTTTAAGACATTCATGTGATGTAAACATGCCCAACAAAAAGACTTCAGTACAGATTCGAACAAGAAATACGCAGTCTTGATTCATTCCTCCAGCTAAAAAAATAAAAAAATTCATTCATTAACATCAGTGCGTTCTTCATCAAGCAACCTCTTTTGCTGATTTTGGTCTCCCTCTTCAAACGCAGCGGCGGTATCCTTCTCGCTGTCAAACAACACAACAACTTAGCCCATGAAAATATTCGTCTTTTAAGTTTTTCTTTCAGTTGGAGGAGCCTGTTCAAAGTCAAAAGTGTTACTCCATTTATCCCATCTTTATAGTCAAGCTAAAAAGCGTTCCCGGTGCATTAGTCTCTCGCATTTGCGCAGAGAGTAGCGGAATCGTTTCGCAATCTGATGTACGCATTAGTCTCTCGCATTTGCGCAGAGAGGAGCGGAATCGTTTCGCGATCTGATGTACGCAGTCTTATCGTTTCGCGACTTAATGTACGCAACCTTATTGTTTCGTGATCTGATGTACGCAGCCTTACCCTACACTTTGTGCAAGAGTCTGTTTCCATGATTCGAACATGTGACCTCAAGATCATAAAGCAGCAATTTTACCAGTTGGTCCAAGGCCCGTACTACTTTAAGGTTTCCTAGTTTATAGTCAAACTAGAAAACCCTAAATTATTTTTGAAAATACCATTAAATCTAAATATACTCGTGTTGTTAAAACTATCGGCAATTGACAGTTTACTCCATTAGTTAAAATCAACAGTAATTC
This sequence comes from Eustoma russellianum, assembly GCA_036186865.1. Lineage (NCBI taxonomy): Eukaryota > Viridiplantae > Streptophyta > Magnoliopsida > Gentianales > Gentianaceae > Eustoma > Eustoma russellianum. The sequence continues at coordinate 30,858,979 of AP025071.1, read as the reverse complement.
GTACCATGTTAAATTTGAAATTATACATAATAATATATTGGGTATAGCGAAAAAATTACAACATTTTAAGACATCACACACAATAGCAGATTATGAAATCAAATGAGACGAGGTAATGAATTTTTATTGCCTTTTGTGAAAGTTAAATAAGGCATAGGCAAAGCGTACCTTCTGGAGTAAATGACAAGACCAACAACTACCAGCCCGAAAGCTAGATAATACAACCAATCAACCTGCAAATTTCATATTGACATAATTAGAAGTCATATACTAAAAAAAGGTTGTTTTGAGTACAATAGGCTCCCGCGTTTGCACAGGGTCCAGGAAAGAGTCGGATCGCTTTAGAAGTCATATGCTCAAAACATCAAGAGCTAACTAGCATAAAGCACTAGGCAAAAAGAGTAAGAAAACAAAGGATACAAGCAAAAGAAAGATGACCTTTTGTTTGTAGAAAAATATCCTAATCACAACTGCCCACATATCAGATGTAAGAATTGAGAGGTTAAACAGAGTGGATCCACTCATCTGCAGCAATAAACCAGAATGTCATCCAATCAAACTTTCTATGCAATTTTCTGATGCCTTTGTTTTTCGCGCCTTTTACTTGGGCACATGAATAGATATAGAGAGGCATTGCCTTGCAAGTGATTATGACCACAAGAATTGGAACAAGGATAACAAACTGCACAAGTAGAAAGTTCAGAAGTGTTACAGCTAAAGACCATAGGAATACCTTTAAAACCATCGGAACAAAAGTGTAAAACAAAAAGCATGCCACTGCATAACCAGCAAAGGACAGTATCTATGAAGAAAGGAAAGAGCAAAATCAAATCAAGGGAGATGCAGCAATTTAGTATGCAACTACAAGAACTCGTTGTACTCACTACTCCAGCAGACCACTTTGCTGTCTCCAGATTTTCGCGTTCCAATGCAGCTCTAAGATTAAGTTATGGAAAAGCAAATGTGATAACAGATGAAACCATTTTGAATGCTGTCATGGTCTTTGAAAAAAAAAAAAATAGAGGTAATGCTCCACTGTGTAATGTCAAAAGCATAGGATACACCTCGCCAACACTCACAAGCATTCCAAAAACGCCAATCATGGCAACCACTTCAACTTGATCTTTTTTCTTGACACAGAATTCCTGAAACAAGAGAATTTAATATAAACGGATCCTTTGCTTCCGTTTCTCTGGTACATTTCAAAAGCTAATTAAGATCTTAAGACAACAAGACTCCATCTCTGATTAAAAGCATGCATCATGCCACATATGTTTTTGCACAGTGAAGAATTTTGAGGAGTCACCAACCTCCCCAACATTGCTTATCGCGAAAAAAAATGTGCCTGCAATAACCAGTGCATCACCCAGAAGAGGCCTTGAGCCACCTGGAGGTTCATCCCTTTCAAAGTTCATTACTAAAAGTACAGTCATCACGTCCGAACAATAGTATGAGCCAATCCATAGTATTGAAAGCAATTGTTTTCACATTTCAGTGTTGAATATTTGCCAATAAACGAACAAAAGGTTAATCAAGACTAAATTTCACCTCCTCCGCCTATTCCAGAATCTGACAAAAGCACCACCACAAGACCTGTCACGCAGATGGCTGCACCAAAAAATTGCCATAAGGAATACTTTGTGCCCAAGATAAGCCATGTCAGAATGATCACCCATGCTATTGTCCAGCAATCCAACATTGTCACGCTGGTAATTGATGAGTACTCATAGGCTTTATTAACTGCAATTCAGTTGGCAGATGTTAGCAGAAGCCCACGGCGAATTCCAGTCTGCGACATTAACACTAGACCCTTGTTCCCCCTAGGTAAAGTCAGCTGACCAAAGTGGCGTACTTCAAGAAAGGCTCTGCTTACCAATTTGTTGGGAACCGAATGAAAGCATTCTAACAAATGGGCGATTCCCAAAATTTTCACACATTTTGGCATAGAAGTTCATATAATCTTTTCAACTATGTTAATACTACACTATTTTCTTTGCAACAGATTCAAACTTTTCAAATCTCTATTATATATAGGGATGCTCTTAACTTCACTTTAGACTTTTTTCTTTTTTTCAAAATCCACTTTGATCTTACTCTCTCTCAAGCTCTATCAAAAGAGCAGATGAATCAAACGTTAAACCTGCTGTTTAGCCACCATATAATCATGATATGTGGCAAGTCGAATTCTTTCAACATAAAAATTCTTTGGTCCATTCCTATAATTTGCAGCAGACAGATAAGGATGGAATAACAGTTACATTAGCTTTTAACACGTTCTTTCATGCACACACATTCTACAAATACTTGTATGAATAGAAATGATGGTTAAAGAAAACGAAACAACCATTATTATTTTTCTTTGATAAGGAAAGACAAAGTAGAGATGATGCAATAGCCATAGCTTACCAAGATAATTCCCTTGTACATCAACAATGCCCAACAGTAGATACCAATACCAAGAAACCTGCAAACTCTACATTTTAGCATTCAGTTCTCTGTTTATTGTCTTTATTTTCTTTTTCCCTAATGCACTAAAATGATAAATAATGGTACTATAAGATGAGAACATTTAACAATAACAATGAAATGGGCATTGAAACACAGTACTATATATTAGAGAGGGACACTAACAGGGGAAATTTATGGTGTCCCAATGGCATCATAACCTCGCATTATACTACAAATTTTTGCATCATAATCATATCTAAACATGTATCTAGTTGCAATACTGTAGAAATCCCTACTTAACAATAGGAAGGGTCGAAGGGAAAGAAAAGCATTGTACACTCAATTTCTGCCGACGATATATCAAGATGCCTCCATATACGAGAGCTAGAGCGGCGTAAGCAAAGAGTGACAAAGTAAGTGGAGTATCAAGACCTGCACCACCACAGAAGGATGCATATTTCTTCAATTCAGTAAGCTGAATAGGAACTTCAGTTTGTATTTTTTTTGGGGCATTATTTCATACTATTTTCATGTTTTCTTGCATATTACGTTCATTGTTTACGTGTCTTTGTTCATATGACAGAAAACAGTTAGAAATACCCCCAAAAAAAACTTGAAAAACACAGGAAAATGTAAAAATAACAAAGATGGTAATTTTTCAAGCTATGGTAGATTCAAACATTATGGATCGTTGTTTTGCCAAACAGGAATAAAACAAAAGGCAGAAAAAACTGACATCTTTTCCCAACTACCATGAATCATGGGAAACCGACAAGAAAAATCTTCTACAGAAACAGATTTGAGCAAAAGGGTGAAAAGAGATCGGGCAAAAAGGGACAAAATTACCAAGATTTGCAGTGAGGGAAGCAGTGAAGCTCATCAGTGCCATTAGAAAGGAAACAAGCTGTCCCAAAAACAACAAGAGTAGAATCCTCGAGATGCCTTTGTTCTTTATCCATCTGATGAAAATCATGGCTTCTTCCCAAACCCCACTTGCCTGCAACTACAATGTCAACTCCATTGCGATTCTAACTGAAATTTGAAGGGGGGTTTATTTGGAATATGTGCATTTCATTGTAAAAGAAGCTCAAGTATCTTTCTGTTGTCTGCTTGTGGTTGTCTGACATTGAGGTCCGCAGAAAGCTATATCTTGTTTGCTTCCTTTTTACTTGAAAACAAAATTAGTCAGAAAATGGAAATGAACTGCACTAACTTTATGACAAGTTATGGTTTGCTTAGCTAATTATGAATCCGTAAAACTTTTGAAATGATATAAATAAAAAAACGTGTTTTTAAGATAAGTATAAAATGTTTGTACAATCTGAACCTATTGTTGGTAATAAACGCACGCGAAAACAACACACAATCACGAATCAACTGCAGAAAAATAAACGACACAAAGATATAACGTGGTTCGGTTGCCAACTGCAACCTACTCCACACGGGGCAACTAGGAGGATTTTATTTTATTTGCTGCACACCACTCACGACCCCCCCCCCCCCTCCGATTTCAATCACATATCATCTCTTATATAGAAATGATTGGAGAATCAAAATGATTAAAGCTAAACCTAAAAGCAAGTCTAGCTACTCTCTTTATTTTCCACTTTTGACTAAACCAAACATGCTTTTCGTGGCTTCACACTCAACAATCTCCCACTTGAAGTCACGGAACAGCGTTCACCTGCGCTTCAACTGTATACATGTGCTTCTGTAATCTGTCAACGAAACTGATGTTCCACCACCTCTAGTTGCCACCAACCTTCTTGATCACCAAGAAGACTTCGTTGAAACTCTCATGAGTTTCAACCCATCAGTCATGGCTTGAACTGCCCTTGACTCGTCCTCGGTCCCTACCGGCTCCCACTGCACACACGCACTGCCGGATCCTGGAACATCATGAGAACAAACAACCTCCATAGTCAGCAAGAAATCTTCTGGAGACGTTTCAACAGCTGAAATACTGGTTCTCCAGACCCACTGTCTTCTAGGAACCTTGGCTGAAGCACCACCTGTGCTCCCACTGCCACAGATACCTCTGACTGGCCTCCTTGAACCTTTCCTCGCTCGTCACACTTGAGTCTGACCTGTGGCTCTAGGTTTCTCTCTTGCATAGACAACCTTCTTCTGCCCACGAGACTCTGTGAACCGGACTTCATTTTTCTTCTGAACTGGGATGGTCACTCCCTCAGATGGTATCTCGACCATATACAGCGAACCTCTCTTCTTTTCGCGGGCCATGACAAGATTTCCCTTCACGACCTGCCACTGTCCATCTCTGAACTTCACTTCGTGTCCCTGTTCGTCCAATTGCCTGACAGAAATCAAACTTTTCTTTAAGGCTGGAACAACTCTGACATCATTCAAAGTCCAGAAACCGACTGAAGTCTTCAACACCATGTCACCCATGCCCGTCACATCAAGAGCTCTATCGTCCACAAGTCGTACCTTTCCAAAGTCACCAACTACCAGATTCTGCAATGCTTCACCGCTGTGGGTAGCATGAAATGAAGCACCAGAATCCATGACCCAGGAATACACATTGCTTTCCTCACAGCAAGTCAGAGTGACTTTCTCGTCACTCGCAGAGCCTTCAGCAATGTTCACATTTTTATCATTCGGGCATTGATTCCTAAAATGCCCCACCTCCTTGCACTTCCAGCACGTTACACCTGAGCTGTCACGAGTCTTCGACTGACTCCTTCGTCTGTTCCTGCTCCCACTACCTCTGCTATTCTTTCTGCCTCTATCAACATGAAGCAATTCACCAGATGTCTCCCCTGAACTCTTTCTTCTGACATCTTCGCCAAGAACGAGATCTCGAATCTGATCAAAGGTGAATCCATCGGGTCCCACTGAACCGGTAACCGCTGTAACCGTTCCGGACCAACTATCAGGTAAAGACGATAGAAGTAGTAAAGCTTGAACTTCATCATCGAACTTAATGCCCACTGACAAAAGTCTGGCTAAGATCGAATTCAACTTGTTGATATGCTCGGTAACTGAAGTGCCATTTTTCATCCTTGTGTTCACCAATTCTCTAATCAGAAACACTTTGTTTGCTGCAGATGGCTTCTCGTACATGTTAGACAATGCTTCCATAATGCCTTTCGCTGTCGTCTCCTTCAGAATGTTGAACGCAACATTCTTGGTCAACGAGAGACGGATCACAGACATAGCTTTCCGATTCAAACCTGCCCAATCTGTATCCGACATCTTTTCTGGCTTGTCACCCAAAATCACGTCCAAATCTTTCTGAACGAGCAAATCTTCAATTTGCATTCTCCACCAACTGAAATCTGTACCATCAAATTTTTCAATTCGGAACCTCTCATCTTCTGCCATCTCCAATGACAAGATGAAATACAAAGTACACCTAGTTTTAGATATTTTTATCAGAAAAATAACTAGGACAAATTTTTGCGCCTCCCTAAAACCTCCACCAATCACGGTCAAACCACTACTCCCAAAAGGAATGGTCCACACTTTTTTTTAAAAAAAACTTTACCACTACGCCATTACCACTCAAAAAATCACAAAAATTGGCCCACCTCTATTTTTTTTCTCTCACCCACCAAATTCAATCATGCACCTCCAAGCAAAACCAATTCAACGCTTCAAATTTTTTCTTCAATCAAGCAGAGTACTTTCGCACCTGCCAAGAAAAAGAACTTCAATTTTTTTTTCGATCGGCGCTGTGCACAATAAGAGGCAGTGACACCGGATGGATGGAGATTTGCGATGGCGTCGGCTAGTGGTTCTGATGCGCAGATGTGCTCCCGTGCTGCTCGCGATGATCAACCGACGGCGGCGGATCTGCCTACTCTGTCGGCTGCGACGGTTCGCGAACGACGGCGAACAACCTGACCCAATCTCTCTCCTTCTTCTAGAACCAGCAGTGGGCGATCTAGACGACTATGGCGGTAGCAACGACTCTCTCCTTGCTGCACGACCTCATGGCGGCGGCTCCTCTGTGCGCGGCTAATGGCGGCTGCTGGACGGACCGGCGGCGGCTCCCCAGGTACAAGCAAGGCAGTGTTCCATTGATCAATGGGGAAGGTGGCGCTCCGGCAGTAACGACCTCACTCCGGCTACTACTGCTGCACACAGTTCTTCTCCAAAGAACCCAGGTGACACCGTTTCTGATTAGTTTCTGCTGATCGTATTTTTAGTGTGTTAACGAGCCAAAGCTCTGATACCAATTGTTGGTAATAAACGCACGCGGAAACAACACACAATCACGAATCAACTGCAGAAAAATAAACGACACAAAGATATAACGTGGTTCGGTTGCCAACTGCAACCTACTCCACACGGGGCAACTAGGAGGATTTTATTTTATTTGTTGCACACCACTCACGACCCCCCCCCCCCCCTCCGATTTCAATCACATATCATCTCTTATATAGAAATGATTGGAGAATCAAAATGATTAAAGCTAAACCTAAAAGCAAGTCTAGCTACTCTCTTTATTTTCCATTTTTGACTAAACCAAACATGCTTTTCGTGGCTTCACACTCAACACCTATTAGTTATTAGAGTTAATCATATTTTATATAAATGTGTTATACATTATTCGTTTTCTTCTTATGAAAAACTATTATCTGCATGTTTATACTTTCAGCTCCGTTACGAAAATGACATACTTAACGATATATTACATGATTCGACAATGGATTCTTTTGCTAAAATGTTGCAGTTTTTTAAGTTTAATTTTGCGAAGATATAAATTCAGTTTAGAACAATCATATAATATGTACAACAACAACATTACCGTATTATCTTAAATGCTCCTATCTATAACGGGTATGAGGGAGTATACGCAACCATACTCATGTGTTAGAAACACACAGATGTTTTCCAATAGCTCATAATGAAAATTGCGTGTGGATCAACTGCTACTTCACAATATAAGAAGCACAGACAATTTAGTGAGTCATTTTGCTTTATTACATCATATTCTAAAGTTATTGTGTGTTTGACCCCATTGAAAATATAAATAAACATCATATAATATATCGATTTGAAATGTAATTGAATATTAAGGGATGTTTGGTTGGGGTTTCCTTTTAAAGGTATGAGTTTGGAGGAATCAAACCCATAAAAGTTGTTTGTTTGATGAAATGGAGGGTATGAGTTTTGGTTTTATATGCAAGTATTTGGTAATGGATATCGTTTTTAATATACTAGCCCCATTGTCTATCGATATGGGGAACGAGGGTATGGCCGGTCAACCGCCGGCCGCCGGTCGGTCACTATTCTGGGCACTCAAATTTTTCTGGTCGTTTTTTCGGTTGTCCACATTCGATACACATTTCAATTCCGATACGTTCCAAACACCATCATGTCTATCATACTCATTCCCACTTCAATACCAAACAACTATCACTTTTACGCCCAAAACCATATACACCAAACTCATACCATGTCATATCCATTCTGATTCTGATTCCGATACCTTAATACGAACCAAACAACACATTACATATTATTAGAGAGAAGATCACATGGCCCCAGGGGCATAGTCCAGTGGTAAGTGGCAAAGGTGATTGGGGCTAGAACCCCGACGTCCCGAGTTCGAGTCCGTGTGGAGACAATCCTTGTTGAAATATTACAAGAGTTGCCTCTGGGCTGGCTGAGTCTCGTGTGTCCTCTCCCTTTGCAGGGCTGCCGGTGGAGCACATCTCTCGATTTACATCCCACCTGGCTAAGGGGCCTCTGGTACAGGTGGGGGGAGAACCCACTCCCTCATCAAAGAGAGAAGATCACATGAATCTTCCCACTGTTGGATACTTTGGATCTGGACGTGGCGATTTGCTTTATTGTGGTGGCTTTGGGCCGGAGTTGACCTTCTTCACTCCACACTTTTTTTTTTTTTTTTCTGTTTCTAAATTCAGACAACCACTGTTTGTTTAGTTTTTCTTCTTTATACTTTTTATACTTCAAAGTAACTATACTTCCTGAAAGATAATATTTGAAAAACTAAAATCTTTCTTTAGTTGACCTATAGATTGCAAAAAAAAAAAAAAAAAATAGTACTTGGAAAGGTCAAGGTTTTTCTTCTGATAAAAAAGGGTTCATGGTTGTAAATGCCATAGCAGCGTTTATGAGCATTATTTATTGCCAAATTATATATTTCACCAAGTGATTAAACATTATGTTAAAATTTGTATATGTTTAACGATTTAGAGTACCTTCTATAATTATATTCTGTGATGTCTCGACGAAAAGCCAAAGAACGAATCAAATTTTTCATTCTTTGGTATAAAATATCAAGAATTGTTATAAATTTGAACAATAATATAAAGAGAACAATAAGAAAATTGTATAATATATCTCTTCAAAGGTGTATCAAATCTCACAAGAAATTGTCCTATTTATAGGACATGGAAAATGTAACATCTTCTTAAGATTAATACCCACTAACACCATGATCCTTAGTGGGTGTTAATAGCCTTAGTGGGTGTTAATGTTTGGACATCCACTATCCCCACTAACACACATAATAATTCACAATAAGAATTAGATATATACTACATCACTTAGATATTGAGGTTGTTTTCGCTATTACTTTATTTGTTTCAAAAATATGTAGTCAAATTACAAATTAGTCAAACATTAACTAAGACGAAATTTCAAATTATATAATATAACAGTTTACCATTTTAATGAATAATGTGTAAAACAATATACCTATTTGATTTTAGACGTTGTTTGACGAATTATATATTTGACGAAGTGTGATAATATTTTTTTTTGTAAAAAAGAAAAAAGAGAGTACTACACCCTTTATTTTCCAAGAAACGTGCTAATATCAAACACAGAGAATCGTTTTCTTATTTAAATATAAATCATTATTAAGGTTAGACCAAAACGTTTTCTTTCTTTGGTTTCCATTGGTGCTGTGATCATCATATTATCATTATAATTAAGATTTGTGACATTTCACTCAAAAACGTCTATTGATACAATAGATAATTAATATTATTGATACCGTTGTCTTGAGACGAGCCACCGAAATGAAGTGTTGCTTTATCTACATACACCTAGAGGCTTACTCAAGGCTGACATGAGTTAAGGAGATGATATCTGCTCGAGGCTCAAGTGGTCTCACTTGGAGGTAGTGTCCGAGCCGTCATGACCCAAAAAAGATGACCTCCCCACCAGGTCGAAGTGTCATCACTTTGAGATATTGTCCAGGCTAAGCATCCTGATGTAAGATCAGCCAGTAGTAACCGGCTAGACAATACTTGTGTGCTAATGATCTTAATCCAGAATGATTGACGCAAATTCTCATGTGAATCTCTAAGAAGAATATAATCCCCTTCCACTGAAATGCACTTCTGTCATAAGTAAGAGAAAGATCTCCTGTACAGAAAATCGTATAATTTCTTTCAAAAGCCTTGTTAAAGAGAATGTACCTGGCCGCTTTGATGTGCAACTTCAAAGTCGCTTGCATGTCTTGCGGCTGCATGCCATGCTTCAATAGTTTGACAATCTTGTCAATTCAGGCACAACGATAATCGACTTACGTCACCTCAGCTTGATTGCAATCTCGGTATTTTGAAAGCTCTACCACGATCTTCCTGCTCAACGATGTTAGAGTGGATGATGCCAATCGAAAAAGCACATCGACCCTTTTGTTGGCTGACCTGATGATGCACTCGGACTCCTGTATCTCGACCATGTCCTTATGCTGCGTAGCTTGTTATATATCCTAGATCTTGTCTTTTTGGTGCTACTTGTTAGAAGGAGGTCGACAGAAATCCACCCTGTTGTAAAGCTTCAACCTAAGGTTATAAAACTGCTACAAGTAACTCAAGCCAATCAGACACTTAATTTCTAACGCCAGATGTCTACAATCCTTGGTATCATAACAAATGTCATTGTGGGATGTAGAGTACAATTTTAGATTTATCTTTGCTCTTTGTCTCTTTAATGGTTTTGGTTCATCTTTCAATCTATTTTCCTCCATTGTGGCCAAGGTATGCTCTTTGGAGGCCAAGAAAGGCAACCATTGCTTTTCTTGTCCTTCCAACGGATCAAAGGCATTACGTTTTCATTTGATTTTTCAAGGACCTTTTTATTACCTTCAGCTCGGTCATGATAAGGCAGTAATGCCTCATGCACGTGTTTAAGATGGCATGCCAGGGTTCCCAAGAGATTTTCCACACGTGTTTAAGATGGCACGCCAGGGTTCCCAAGAGATTTCCCAACGAAGGTGAAGACTCAATTTGAGACTTTTTGGTTTTGCCTTTGGCGTCTGCCAGGAATTTGTCCGTTGGTCCAAGGAAATATTCTGGATGCATATGGGAATACTCCAGATATTTGTGCCTTCCTTGATAGGCACAAGAAAGATCTTTGACACCATGTGCGGCCACTAGGGCCTTACCTTTAATCTGTTCAACAAGAGCCTAAAACACACACATGTTTTGGGTCACATACCGAAAGGCTCTCACGTGTTCATCATAAGTGAATCCTGAAACACTATCTAGGCACCCAGCCTGTCCATCAAGGCCCTGCTCATACGAATGGTTGGGAACACCCCTGTCTTCCGCGGTGCGAAGATTCTTCACTTTTATATTGGATATCTTTACCCATCTTAGAGAGATATTATGTGTGCATTGAATAGAAATTCTATGAGATTAAGGTCTGGTTGGCCCTCTGTCTAGCGCCAAATAGTGTTTCTGGTTCTGCTCTTTCGGTCCAAAGGTTAATCTGAGTGGAAAGGTGATGAATCTGCTATCGAAACCTCCAAGAATTAGCAGCGTTTGAGGCCGCAGAGTCGTTGCTCTGAAAAAAAAAACTCTTCGACGATAAATTCAGTTGCGGGTTTAAGCATATTTCTATGACGAAGTATTAGAAAAACATGTCTTATTTGTGGAGTATTTGCTCAATTGGATTCAACATAGTTCTATATAAACATTGTTTCTGTCTTTTCAAATATTGGGGCGAGACAATGTATATTGAGGAGATATGAAAGAGTGTCAAGTGACACCACATGTCGAGTTACATGATTAAGCTGCTCTCTGCCATGTGTCTGCTCTGCCAGAAGCATGTTAGCTCACCAAAGAAGCATTGAGCATTAGGTCCATGGCTGAGATGGACACTATTGCTTAGGTAACAGTTGAAACTGAGCTGAAGGCTGAGGTGAAGTTGAAACTGAGCTGAAGGCTGAGGTGATGCATGTGACTGTGGTGTCCAGGCCTTGATGCCTCTGTGTGAGACTGGCCTATGCTGACATGAGATCTTTGTCGACATCGAGAAGGTGTCTTGCGTCTCATGGACTTCGCCGATTTGTCTATGTGTTTAGGCCCAAACAATTGACATGAATCCTAGGCGATCTACTCCCCTACGAGGCTCAGCTGACGTTATTGGATGTTAATTTTATCCTCATTAATGACTAAAATTGCGCGTCGGCCGATTAAAACGAAATCAAAAAGTCTGCAGGCTAATAATCCACTTCATGACCGATTCGCAATTCCGAAGGACGTGATATTTCATACAACCCAGCAAAGCTACATCATTTTTTTTTTCTTTAAAGCAAAGCCACATAACTTATAGCATAAGATTGGAAAGAAAAAGAAAAAGGAAAAAAAAGAGGAAAATTTACAGCACATATCAACATCGGGAACGAACGGGACACCATGCAATAGTATCAACCAACCACCGTGGTCTCCGCATCTCCGCCGTCTTCCCTCACAGAAAAGCAAAACATCCCCGGCCATATCATATCAAATCTTCTCCAGCTTTTCCGCTTTAATAACCGGATTAGCCTTGGCGATGGCCTCACGTCCCATGCTCTTAAAGTCGAAACTGCACCGGTGCTGCTCCGGGTACCTATGGGTCCCGCAAAACGTAATCCCACACCTACATCTAAATCCCATCAATCCCACTTTCTTCCGGCACGCCGAGCACCGATTTGGGTGAAGCACCGGCCGTACGGTCACCTCTGGCACCGAAAAAGAAGAATTGTTCGACGAACTGGCCGCAGACGGCGATGATGCAACGGAAGAGGAAGGCAAAGAACCGATGGCCGCCGGCTTGGTGGTGGGTTTGATTTCCTTATTCATAAACAAGTCGTTGTAACACTTGGGACATAAATTCTGGGTCGCCGGGCTGCCGGAGAAGCCACAGTTATTGAGGCACAAGTGGTGATTTTCGGAAGCCCGGAATCCGTGTTCTTCCGCCATCTTTTAATCAGGGATCAATTTAAAGAAAAACGGAAGAGATTGAGAAATTATGAAGGAAAATAACAGGAGCTTTAGGTAGGAGGGGGATGACTGATTGAAGAGAAATGTTAGGCGGAATGATTTTAAAGAAATTATATAAAAGAGGAGGAGGAGGTTAGATTGGAATGTGTAGAAAAAAATGAAGCAGGGAATAAAGAGGGGAAGGATCCAAGAAATAACACAGAAAGTGGGATTCAATATTCAGCAGCGTGGATGATAATGTTGATATTTAACAAATGTCGGGTGTACAGGCTGGACACACAAAAAGGCTCCCCGTTTCCTTTATTTTTTTCGTTTTCCTTTTTTAAATTTATTAATTTAAACTTGTACAAAGACGCGTCTTAGAACAACTGGTAAAATTGATGCTTTGTGATATTAAAGTCATAGGTTAGAGATGCGAAAACAGTCTCTTACACAAACTGTAGGGTAAGACTGTGTATATCAAATAGCAAAATGATCCGGTCTCTCTTCAGACTCTGTATAAAGACAAAACTGCCTAACACATCGGAAACGTCATTTTACAAAGATTATCAATTTAATGATTGGGTGCCGTCCTTGCTAATTGGTTATGAGAATTAGAGTAATGTTTAAGAAAAGTGTATCCTCATCACTATTTTGAGACACCCGATTAATTAAAAAAAGACATTACGTGTAATGAAAATATGTTTCTAGGAATTTTTTTTTATTTTTGTTGTCCCAACTCAGGAGTGTTCTAAATTAGTATTTTCAAATATGTTTTAGTACAACATTAGGTAACTTATTATGTTGCTGTTTTGAATTTTCTAACATTTCTTGTTATGCATATTGTTATAATTAGAAAAAGTG